>JACDRQ010000537.1:0-35150 GCA_013841215.1 Hycleus cichorii
AAAAGTTACATTGTTTTCCGATTGCTGCTTCTTCCCCTTAAAATTTAGAAAAACGCCGAGGCGGATAACTTTTTATTTTTTAATAATTTTTTTGTGGCTGGGTCAGAACGAGTCTACCAGTTACCATCGCGAAGAAATGATATAATTATCAATTTTTTTAAATTAGAACTCCTGTTTTTGATTTTTTTCTGGAAGAGCATATTTTCTGCGTTCAGACCTGTAAAAATTATAGGGGATTAGATAAGAAAATTTTCGAGAGAAAAATTGTTGAAATTCGCAAAATTTTCTGTCATCGCAATATCTTTGCATCAGCATGGCATACACAAAACACAATACCTCTGAATAAGTATTGCAAGCATGATTTATTAAAGGATCAAGTGGGCATAGGTTGAAAATTTGACATAATTATAGACAAACATGGCGGATTAAATTGTCAAAAATTAAATGAGAAATGTGGATGATTTCTAGCAATGGAGATGAAGGGCGGAATAAAATTGAAGTGTATTTGATCGCTGGCTTGTATCATCTCCATTGCTAACAATCATTCAAGTTTCTCATTTTTATTTTTGACAATTACATCCGACATGTTTGTCAGTAATTATGCCAAATTTTCAACCCATGTCTACTTGATCCTTTGGTAAATCAATGCTTGTAATGATTATTCAGAGGTATTGTGTTTTCCACTTACTATGCTGATGCATGGCAATTGTGATGACTAAAATCTTGGAACTTAAACAATTTTTTTCTCGAAAATTTAAAAATAGGGGTTCTAATTAAAAAAAAAATGATGATGCTATTTCTTCGCGATGGTAACTTGTAGACTCATTTCGACCCAGTCACAAAAAAATAATTAAAAAATAAAAAGTTACCTGTCTCGGCGTTTTTCGAAATTTTGAGTAGTAAAGAAGTTATTTGCATTATGCGTTTCTTTTGAATCACAGTGTATAATGATTTAAAATTACTTTAATAATCTCAGAAATAGTACAATTTGTGGCTAGTAAGAAAAGCGGTATTATAAAATCATTGAAATTGGATTAGTTTTTGATTTTTAATGTAATTTTTCTAAATTAAGCGCTATATTAAAAACACTCAAGTAGTAGAAAGTTTTGAATTTGTTGCCAACCCTACAATTCAAGGATTAATAACATTTATATAAAAACGTATGCTCAAATTTATATTGTTACATTGGTATCACTGACAAACTAGATAGAGATCAAAAATATAACCCCAAATTTTATCTTTTTAAACATGTTTATTTCTTTATTTTTAGTGAATTTTGTTTCAAAAGACTTTCTTTTCTTTCGTTTTGCTGATTTTTATTAAATCTTATTGAAATTTTCTGTCTAAAATATCGTTTTATTATTGTTTATTTAAATTTCCCGCTTGCAAAGAATAAGCGCAAGTGTCAAATTCAACACTTTCCACTGCATTCCTAGATTTACTATAGCTGTTACACCCTCATATCGCACATATCGAATTTTAAACCGTGTTATTTTATTATAAAACAAATTGTAGATCTTTTTCGTCAATGCAAATAGTTAAAGTAATTGTCGCAGCTTTAACTTGCCTATTGTTGTGAAATTTATATCAATTATTTATCTTTTACGTTTCAATCTTCTGTAAATCATCTTTTGTATTGTTTCAGATTTATTATTGTTATTTATTTTGGTTACATTGAAGACGATTTAAAAGAAAACAAAAATGCCTGCACGTGTGCCAGAAACACAAACAACGCACCAATTCAACAACAACGGTGGTTTCAATGAAGAAATCGTCATATCAGGTATATCCGGCCGTTTACCGGAAAGTAACAATATCGAAGAATTCAAGCAACATCTCTTCGATGGCGTTGATATGGTAACGGATGATGAACGTCGTTGGCCATCTGGTTTATTCGGTCTACCAACACGTACTGGTAAAATTAAGAATTTATCACATTTCGATGCAACTTTCTTCGGTGTACATGCCAAACAAGCAAATGTTATGGATCCGCAATTGCGTATGCTATTAGAATTAACACATGAAGCATTGATTGATGCTGGCATAAATCCAAATGATGTACGTGGTTCTAGAACTGGTGTATTTATCGGCGTATCGGATAGTGAATCCTCTGAATTCTGGACGAAAGATCCAGAACAAGTTAATGGTTATGGTTTAACAGGTTGTTGTCGAGCAATGTTTCCAAATCGTGTCTCGTATACGTTTGATTTTAACGGTCCAAGTTATGCTATCGATACAGCCTGTTCAAGTAGTTTATTTGCTTTTCAACAAGCTATCAATGCCATCAAAACTGGCCAATGTGATGCAGCTATCGTTGGTGGATTAAATTTGTTATTAAAACCAACATCATCGCTACAATTTCACCGTTTAAGCATGTTAAGTCCCCAAGGAATGTGTAAAGCTTTTGATGCTTCTGGTAATGGTTATGTACGAGCTGAAGCTGCTGTCGTCCTGTATTTACAAAAAGCTAGCAATGCTCACCGTGTATATGCAACTGTATTAGGTGCAAAAACCAATACAGATGGTTATAAAGAGCAAGGTATCACTTTCCCAGCTGGTAGTATGCAAAATAAATTGATTCGTGAAACCTACACTGAATCTGGTGTTGATCCACTTGATGTTGTTTATGTTGAAGCCCATGGTACTGGTACTAAAGTAGGTGATCCACAAGAAGTCAATTCGATTGCTGATTTCTTCTGTAAGAATCGTAAAGAACCGCTTTTGATTGGTTCAGTAAAGAGCAATATGGGCCATTCAGAACCAGCTTCTGGTTTATGTTCAATAGCGAAAATTGTAATTGCAATGGAAGCTGGTCTAATTCCAGCTAATTTACATTTCAAAGATCCTAATAAAGATATCGCAGCATTGAATGATGGTCGCTTAAAAGTCGTATCGAAAAATGAACAATGGAAAGGTGGTATCGTTGCTGTCAATTCGTTTGGTTTTGGTGGTGCTAATGCTCATATTATCTTAAAATCAAATCCTAAACCGAAAACTAATTGGCCAGCAGGACCTTTGCCACGAGTTATTGGTGTATCTGGTCGTACTGAAGAAGCTGTGAATACTTTATTGGATAAACTTGACGAAAATAAAAACGATGAAGAATTTTTGGCTTTAGTCGATCAAGTTCATAAATCTAATATTAATGGACACAATTATCGTGGATATACTCTTCTAAATAATCCACAACCAATTCGAGAAGTAACTGATGTACTATCAAGTGAAAAACGTCCTGTTTGGTTTGTATTCTCTGGAATGGGTTCACAATGGTCTGGTATGGCCAAAGATTTAATGAAAATTGACGCTTTCAAGAATTCGATCCGCAAAAGTGCCGAAGCCTTAAAACCACATGGAATCAATCTTGAAGATGTTTTGGTTAATGGTTCTGAAACAACTTTTGATAATGTCCTAAACTCTTTCGTATCAATTGCTGCAATGCAAGTTGCTTTAACCGATATGTTGAAACTTGTTGGTATTGAACCAGATGGTATTGTTGGTCATTCTGTTGGTGAAGTAGGATGTGCTTATGCTGATGGTACTTTAACAGCTGAACAAGCAGTTTTAGCCGCTTATTCAAGAGGACGAGCTATTCTTGATTCAAAACTACCAGCCGGTGCTATGGCTGCTGTTGGTTTATCATGGGAAGAAGCAAAGAATCGTTGCCCGCCAGGCATCTTTCCAGCTTGCCATAACAGTGAAGATAGTGTTACAATTTCTGGCCCACCACAAGAATTGGATGCCTTTGTTGCACAATTAACGGCAGAAAATATTTTTGCTAAAAAAGTTAAAAGTTCTGGTGTTGCTTTCCACAGTAAATATATTGCTGAAGCTGGTCCAAAACTACGTGCTGCTTTAGATGCAATTATTCCAAATGCTAAACCACGAACATCAAGATGGATATCTTCATCGATCCCTGAATCTGCATGGGGTACACCGTTGGCTCAACATAGTTCAGCAGCTTATCATGTCAACAATTTATTATCACCTGTTTTATTCCATGAAGCATTACAACACGTTCCACAAAATGCTATTGTAATCGAAGTAGCTCCAACTGGATTACTTCAAGCCATTTTGAAGAGAGCTTTAGGTGCTAAAGCCACCAATATCAGTTTAGTTAAACGTGGCCATGAAGATAATGTTGAATTCTTATTATCAGCCATTGGAAAAATCTATAATGCTGGAGCTCAACCGCAATTTACAAATCTCTATCATTCAGTTAGTTTTCCAGTTGGTAAAGGTACACCAATGCTTGCACCATTAATCAAATGGGATCATTCAACCGAATGGGCAGTAGCTAATTTCGCTGATAAAAATTCTAGATCTGGTGAATTAGTTGTTGATATTGATTTGAGTAAAGAAGGTGATCAATTTTTGGCTGGTCACGCGATTGATGGTAGAGTTCTATTCCCAGCTACTGGTTATTTAACTTTAGTATGGAAAACTTTTGCAAAATTACGCAATGAAGATTATGAACAACTTCCTGTTATTCTAGAAAATGTTCAATTCCATCGTGCCACAATTATGCCCAAAGAAGGTTCAGTTAAATTCTTGATTAATATTTTCGAAGCTAGTGGTGAATTTGAATTATGCGAAAGTGGATCAGTTACTGTAACTGGTAGAATTTCTGTTCCTGAAGATGCTACAAAAGAAGTGTTGAAATTACAAAAACCCACCGTAAAAACTAATAAAGATTTATTACCATTACATACTGCTGATGTTTACAAAGAATTAAGATTGAGAGGATACGATTATGAAGGAGTTTTCCGTGGTATTGTTGAATCTGATAATCGTGGCGTTTGTGGTAAATTACAATGGAATAACAATTGGATTAGTTATATTGATACAATGTTACAATTCTCAATTTTGGGACAAAATACACGTGAACTCTATTTACCAACAAGACTTCAACGTGCTGTTATCAATCCAAAAGAACATCTCCAATATGTTGGTGGTTTAAAAGAAGATCATCCATCTGTTGAAATGTATAGGGATATTGGTGTAATTAAATCAGGTGGCATTGAATTGAGAGGAATGAAAGCTAGTTTAGCACCAAGACGTCAACAAGCCCAAGCTGCACCCAAATTGGAAAAATATCAATTCGTACCCTATGAAAATACAACATCGCTTAGTGAAAATCAAGAACGTGCTAAAAGTGAAGCTTTAACAGTTCTCTTACAAACAGTACTTGAAAATAGTGCAGCTTTAAAATTAAAAGTTGTTGAAGTTGGTACTGATCGTCCAGTTGAATCAGTTCTATCACCGATGGTTGTTGATATTTTAGAAAAAGAACCAATGACTGTAGTTGATGCTACTGTTATCACTTCACTACCAGTTGATACCACAAATTTAGAACAAGCTCGTGTTAAACATGCTATAAAAGATGTTAACTCAACACAAATCGATCAAAACGTACATCTTGTGATTGCTGTTGATGTTTTAACACACAATAGAACAAAAATCTTAGAAAATGCTGCAAATTCATTGAAATCAGGTGGATTTGTTTTACTTGAAGAACCAAAAGGTGCTATCGATAGAACAAAATTAACAAGTGGTTTGATAATTGTTAGTACACAAGTTACACCAACAAAAGTTTATATTTTATTAAGAAAACCTGTTATTGTACAAACAACTTCAACAGTAATTAAAATCACTGAACGTGATTTCAAATGGGTTGAACCATTGAAAGATGCAATGAAAAAGAGTGAATCTGACAATAGTAAAATTTATTTGTATTGTCAAGGTGAAGAATTAACCGGATTGGTTGGAATGGTGAATTGTTTAAAACAAGAACCAGGTGGTGCTGGAATACGATCTGTTTTTATTCAAGATACAAACGCCCCAGCATTCTCTTTGCTCAAATACGAACAACAATTGAAGAAAGACTTGGTACATAATGTTTTAAAGAAGAATGTTTGGGGTTGTTTCAGACACATCTTACTCGATTATAATGACGATAGTGGTAAATTACAAGTTGAACATGCTTATATCAATACTTTAACTCGAGGAGATTTATCTAGTTTGAGATGGATAGAAGGACCTCTGACTTATTATAAGTAAGTAATTTCTATCAAATATCAATAATTGAATATTAATTCTTGATTCTTTTATTTAAAGGGGAGGCAATTCAAACACTGAATTATGCCATGTTTACTATGCACCACTGAATTTCCGCGACATAATGTTGGCAACTGGAAAATTACCACCAGATGCTTTACCTGGTGATTTAGCTGGTCAAGATTGTATCCTAGGTTTGGAATTTTCTGGACGTGATTCAAAAGGGCGACGTGTTATGGGCATGTTGGCAGCACGTGGTTTAGCAACAACAGTCTTAGCCGATCCTGGTTTCTTGTGGGAAGTTCCGGAAAAATGGAGTTTAGAAGAAGCGGCAACAATACCAGTTGTTTACGGTACCAGTTATTATGCATTAGTTGTACGTGGTAATATGAAACCTGGTGAATCTGTACTTATTCATGCTGGTACTGGTGGTGTTGGTCAAGCATCGATTTCAATTGCACTATCGATGGGTTGTAAAGTATTCACAACGGTCAGTAGTCAAGCTAAGAGAGATTTCTTGAAAAAGAGATTCCCACAATTGACCGATGATTGTATTGGAAATTCACGTGATACTAGTTTTGAACAGTTGGTTTTAACACAAACTAAAGGACGAGGTGTTGATTTAGTTTTGAATTCATTGGCTGCTCACCAATTACAAGCTTCAGTACGTTGTTTGGCAGTAGGTGGTAGATTCTTAGAAATTGGTAAAGTCGACTTATCGAATAATTCACCACTTGGAATGAGTATATTTTTGAAAAACACCACTTTCCATGGTATTCTATTGGATGCTTTATTTGACAGTACTGCACCAGAAAAGAATGAAATTACAAGATTAATTAATGAAGGCATTAAATCAGGGGCTGTTCAACCATTACCAAACACTGTTTTTAATGAGAATCAAGTAGAACAAGCATTCCGTTTTATGGCATCTGGTAAACATATTGGTAAAGTTTTATTAAAAATTCGCGATGAAGAGAGTCGCAAAGCACAAAGACCAAAAATGAAGACTGTTACTGCAATTCCACGCACCTATATGGATCCAGATAAGAGTTATGTCTTAGTCGGTGGTTTAGGTGGTTTTGGTTTGGAATTAGCTAATTGGATGATAACACGTGGTGCTAGAAAGATTGTTTTAACATCAAGAAGTGGAATCAAAACTGGTTATCAATCATTATGTGTAAGAAGATGGAGAGAGATGGGTGTTAATGTTTTAATCTCAATTGCTGATGCCACTACACAAAAGGGTGCTCAACGTTTATTGGAAGAAGCTAATAGTTTAGCACCTGTTGGTGGTATATTCAATTTAGCTGCAGTTTTACGCGATGCTATGATGGAAAATCAAAGTGAAGCCGATTTCATTACTGTATGTAAACCAAAAGTTGACGGTTGTAAACAATTAGATGTTGCTTCACGTAATTTAGCACCGCATTTGGATTATTTCGTGACTTTCTCATCAGTTTCTTGTGGTAGAGGTAATGCTTCACAAGCCAATTACGGTTTAGCTAACTCAGCAATGGAGCGTATTTGTGAAGCAAGACAAGAAGCTGGTCTACCAGGTACAGCCATTCAATGGGGGGCAATCGGTGATGTTGGTTTAATCTTAGAAACAATGGGTGGTAATGATACCGAAGTTGGTGGTACTTTACCACAAAGAATGTCATCATGTTTAGCAACAATGGATCTATTAATGCAACAACCGAATCCTGTTGTTGCTAGTCTGGTATTAGCTGAAAAACATAAGAGTAGTTCCGGTTCAAATCAAGTTAGTTTAATTGATGCTGTTGCAAATATTTTGGGCATTAAAGATGCATCTACTGTTAGTGGTGCAGCTTCATTAGCCGATTTAGGAATGGATTCATTAATGGGTGCTGAAATTAAACAAACATTAGAACGGAATTATGATTTAGTATTAAGTGCACAAGAGATTCGAGCTCTAACATTTGGACGATTAATTGAATTAAGTAGCGGTTCAGCACCAACAGAACCAACACCACAACCAACATCAGCACCAGATGCATCAACACCAATAACAGTTACTAAAGATAACCAAGTTGAATTTGTTAAGTCTGGTGAACTTATGCCAGCAAAAGCACTTATTAAAATGCAAAGTAAATCAAATGATAATAAAAAATCACCAGTATTCGTTTTACATCCAATTGAAGGTGTTGTCGCAGCATTAGAATCATTAGCTAAAAGTATTCAAGCACCTGTTTATGGTTTACAATGTACAACAAATGCACCATTGAGTAGTATAAGTGATTTGGCCAACTATTATAATAAAGAAATTAAAACAATTCAACCGAAAGGACCATACATCTTGGTTGGTTATTCATTTGGTGCTACCGTAGCTTTCGAAATGGGTTGCCAATTAGAAAGTAAAGGTGAACAGGTTAAATTGTTATTAATTGATGGATCACCATCGTATGTTGCTACACATACTGGAAAAGCACGTAACTCGAAATATACAAGCATTCGTGGAAATACAGCCGCTGAACAAAGTGAAGCTCTTGTCTATTTCGCATTACAATTTAAAGAACTTGACCAACAAAAGGTGAATATACAAAAACTATAATAATAAATATTTGGTTAATTTTTTTTGTCTTTTCTAGACTGTTTCAGAATTACTAACATTGAAAACATGGGAAGAACGAGTTGCACGTACGACACAAATGATTTCAGACAGTACACCATTCGCTAAAGAACAATTAGCAGCTGCTGCTGTTAGTTTCTATCAAAAATTAGTAGCTGGTGATCAATACAAACCAACAACACAATTTAAAGGACCAGTTACATTAATAAAAGCTATGGACAATTATGTACAATTAAGTGAAGATTATGGTTTATCAGAAGTCTGTAAAGGGAAAATATCAATACAAGGTGTTGAAGGTAATCATCGATCGATTTTAGTTGGTAAAACTGTTGAAAAGATTGCGGACGTCCTACATAATCATGTCATGTAAACATTATTTTTTCTCATTTTATAACTGTACATTCCATTAGAAATGTGACACTAGTTTTTTGTAAGTTTTGCATAATTATTAGTCTAATTAATTCTCATTTGTTTCGTTATTGTCGCCTCTCTATTGTTATTTCATGTAAATATTAGTTTGTATCCGTTTTGTGTATGCTAGACATGCATAAAATGTAATTTATTCTTGTTGTTGCTTTGTTTAATTACAAACAAATTAGATTAA
This sequence comes from Hycleus cichorii, assembly GCA_013841215.1. NCBI lineage: Eukaryota > Metazoa > Arthropoda > Insecta > Coleoptera > Meloidae > Hycleus > Hycleus cichorii. The sequence goes on from JACDRQ010000537.1 coordinate 9,249, forward strand.
TTTATTTTCGACTACTTCGGGCCTTATTTTTATCATTTTGGGATATAACCAAAGATTAACTATGTTCAAATAATGAATATATTTATATGTATTTTAGGAAACAAAATAAGTGTTCTCACAAATTTGGTTTAATGGTATCGACAATATTTGTTGCTTGGTATTGTTGATATAATTACAATCATTACATAGCAAAAACTGTAAATATTTTCTTTGAACAATAAATTAATAATAACAACAGGAATGTTTGAATTGTTCTCGACAATCTATTGCCTAATAATTGGGTCATTAATGGCTTTACTTTGGTCACAAGTAAATGAAACGGTGATAGCATAACGATCACCGTTGCGGACTTTTTCAACGAAATGCGGATTCTCTGCGCCTGACGTGAACATTAACACCCTACCTTTTCTCGGTTCGATCGTAACATTTTTTCTAGGCTTCTCCACATTGTCAACAAATACAAAACGACCACCTTGAAAATCGATCTCGTAATCGCCCAAATACAACAATGATGTGTAATGAAAAGATTCGTAAGTCTCCTGAAATTGATAAATCGATAATATCAATCCGTTATCACGATAAGAGTTATTACTTTATCGATATGAATATGCCAATATTCATCATGTGCAGTTTTCGCTTCAACATTTGTCAATTTCGAGAAAAACGTCGGATGTGTTAAATGCAAACTATTTACATCTAAACCGAAATTATCAGCTATAGCATGTTGGATCTTATTCTTAACGATTTTGTAGACGGTTAAATCGGAATTTGTGATGAATTTCTGTGATGCATCCAGTGAGTAAACATTAACAAACTTCTCTTTAAATGATAAAGCGCCAGAATGGAGATCTAATATTGAGGCACCACCACTAGAACCTCCTAAACTAATGCCTGAAAAATTGATTTTATAAACGATTTTCAAATAAATTGAGCAAGTTCACCTTTTTTAGCGACATTCAATAACGTTTCAACTTCACTGACTGTTACCAATTTATCCGAAACGAATCGACCGCATTTTACCGGTGTACAACCGGGGAATTCTCGGATTTCCTCCAAATAGTGACTATCACATTCAACAGTTTGTCCACGTTTCGGTAATAATTCTTTCTGTCTTGCTAACGATGTTTCTTTGCCATCTTTCGATGTGTACCAAACGTAAATAAGAACGCCTAAGATAAGTACAGCACGGCTCCATATGCGTTGTTGTGATATCCTCGGCATGGGCCCAAATCGTCTAAAATTGCACAAAAATCGATAAATTTCTGAACTGAATAGATATAAAGTGTGACAATTACGGGCTTTTCGGTGCATCGGCATCTTTTTCTTGTAATTGTTCCGGCTGTTTATTGTTGTTCGAATTTTGTTCTTTTCGTTTTGTTAATTTAGATATTCCGGTCATTTTTGTTAGAATCAGTGTTTCATTTTATTTGAAAACAGCAAAAATTTACAATAAATACCTATAGACTACCTGTAATTGTCGGTGACATAACCTTGCTTTTTCACGTCAAATTTTAATCATTAAAAACATACTCGTCTTATGACGTAATTTTGGTTGCCTACTAATGCATGCTACACAATTTTGTAGTAGTGATTATAAAGATAAAAAGTTGCTCAATTTCTACAAATTTAAATAAAATAAAATTAATTCACAAAGTGGTGAGTAATACACAAAAATTATTAAAAATAGTTGCTTATTTCGTGACAATTTTATAAAAGAAAACCAGAGAAATCTTCCATTGTCGATAATTTTAATTTGGAACTTCTACAAACTTACAAAACATCAATATTTCGACATTTAAAATGAACACTAAGACAATTGCTGAAATTCCTACATAGTTATCTATTCTACCCGTCGTTTCTTCACCAACTGCCCTAACTGTAAACAGTCAAAAATATAAGAAACAATTAGTCATTTAAAGTTAAAAATTTACCAAATCTGATATCGCCGGTAGATTATTTGTTTGATCACCAGCACCGGTATTGCTTGTATTTTCTTGTGATGTTGAACTTTTACCACTATTCTTAATGTTGCGATGTTGTGGAAAAGTCGGCATTAATTTCGGGTCACAAGCTAAAATCGTTCATTTTGTTAATTAATAATTCCTATTTCAAATAGAAAATATGATTACGTAATGGTGCTTCTTTGAAATAACTACTCTGTAAGCATTCTTCAGCTGTGGCTCGTTTTTTCGGATCATACATGAACAAAAAGTTCAATAATCGTAAACCAGCCGCCGAAAGCCAAGGGAAACGCTGCTTCAAATTATTATACGGTTGTTGTTTCAATGAATAATTCTCTAAAGCTGGTAATTGACTGAAACCCGGCCAAATAGCATCAGATGGTGTTCCTTAAATATTTCAACAAGTCTAAATATTTGAAACATAATTGGTAAGAAGAAACAATACCAAGTAAATCAACGATTAGTTCAAGTTGTTGAATCTCTGATCGACCAGGTAATAATGGTTTATGCCCTAAAAGTTCACCAAGAATACATCCAGCTGCCCACATATCAACACTTGTAGTTTGTGTTGGAGCTTGTAATAGTAATTCTGGTGCTCGATACCATAACGTTACAACTTGTGGTGTCATTGGTCTTAAAGGAACGCCAAACCAACGAGCCAGGCCAAAATCAGCTAAATTATCAATAAAATACATTATTATAAATTTTTGAAAGTAAAAAAAAAATGAATTACCGATTTTAACACATCCTTTATCGGTCATTAATAAATTCGATACTTTTAAATCTCTATGAACGACAAAATTATGATGTAAATATCGTAAACCACGCAATACTTGCAGCATAATACATTTCACTTGGGATTCTGAGAATGGTGATTGCATATTGTCTAACAATGAAGCTAAATCTTGCTCACAATACTCCATAGCCAAAAAAATGCTTTAAAATACAACGATCATTAAAAAGAAAACAAATTTATAATCTCTAATACCTTTCTAAACTTCTACCCACAACTACTTCTTTTAAATGCACAATATTTTCATGACGACAATTTAGTAGTACCTGAATTTCACGTAGACTACTAACTGGAATACCGTCACGTTCTAAATCCATTCGGACTTTTTTCAATGCTACAATTTTGTCAGAAACAGTATCTTTGGCTCTATCTGTAAAACAAACGTTTTAATTAATCACCATTGACGTATATGCTTTTTAATGAATAGCATACAAACAATTCCGTACGTTCCTTCACCAATGCGATTTAATTTTTCGAATTCTGAAACAAACCGGCATCGTCCCAACTAAAACTACAATTGTGAGAAAATTGAAAAATCAACCATGAATATACGTACTATATCTGAATCTGGAATTTCCATAGATTTGCCTGTTTTAAATGATGTAAGAATTCCCTTTTTTGATATGGGGGCAGATGGTTCAGATCCATTTTCGTTCTCTTTGTTTGGCTTCGCACTCGGGGCTAAAGAGTAAGGTTATGTTATTGCAAGAAAATGAAAATAATTGAATTTCTAATACTTACATTTTCGCAAAGTATCGACACTCATTCTATTAGTTTAATTATAATCAACAATTACACAAATTTTGTTGCTTATTTATTAAATCTTAATTGTAAAAATTTAACCGGTTTCTAATTAATCTTATTGACACTAGCGACACCTAATGACAACTTCAATTGTAAACAGAGTTGCCGGACTTTACATTTAGTCACCAATCATCTAATAAACGTCTAATTTCTAGAGATTAAAATAGAGTATAGAATCGTTCTATTTACTAATTTAATAATTATGCAATTTTATTTTAATATATTAGTTTAATTTTTATGATTTTTTTTAATAAACTGACACTATAATATATTTGCTTTAGAGAAATGATGGATAATTTGGCACCGTGGCTCTAGAGGTAATTTAAAATATCAAACATTTCATAAGCAAAGTCCCTAATTAAATTATTAAATTGCCTTTATTTGGATGAATAATTTAAAAGTTTTCATCCACCTAAGTTGGCATCCTTGTTTGCTCTACTTGTCAATCTTGTCAATTAATTAGGTGACGTTTATTTGTTGTTAGCTTAAAGGGGTGAGTTTTTTCCTAATTAAATATTTTTTATTTTTTAATATTTTTTAATATTTAGTACCATAGATAGTACATTTGCTTAAGTACATTACTGAATTTTCTATTGAAAAAAATCTTGAAAAATGGATATTAAAAACGAATTAGATTTAAGTGGTAAATTGATAATAAAAGTCCAATTAGGGGATGATATACGTCGCATACCTATACACAATGAAGCAATTACTTATGATGAATTAGTATTGATGATGCAGCGAGTTTTTCGTGGGAAATTATCAGCCAACGATGATATCACAATTAAATATAAAGATGAAGGTAAATTTGATTATTTCAACAAATTTCGAAATTGTAACGATTCGTTTTTCCAGATGGTGATCTTATTACAATATTTGATAGTTCAGATTTATCATTTGCTATACAGTGTAGTAGAATATTGAAATTACAAATTTTCATTAATGGTAATGAGAATAAGAGCAAAACCAATACGGGGGTGATTGCACAATCGGATGTTAATAAATTTAGACAACAATTACGTGCCATTAGGAATCAAGTTAATCAACTGTTGGATTCTTTAGATTTTCCTCAAAATGTTCAGCAGTCTTCGAGAAATGGTGAGAATTTTTTTTCTTTCTTAAAAGTCATAATCATTTATCATTCTACATTTAGAAACGGAAGACAAGACTGGCGATGAATCGAATCCATCGAATAGTGCTTTAAACAAAGTCAATTCAAGCGAATTCGATCCATTGAAAGATAAAAAAGAAGTAAATGGGGATGTGAAAGAAACAGCTCCAAAAACAACCCCTACACCACCAACTACAACAACAACAACGGAACAAACAAAACCGGCAAGTGTACCACAACAACCGCCACCATCTCTACCACCAAGATCTCAATTACCACCAACTCTACCAGTATCGTCAGCAGCTACAACTCAACAAACTATAAGCGATTACTATCGTTCCCAACAAAATTATCAAATGCCATACACTAATTTGCCTTATCCACAAACACAATATCCCTATGCTTCGTAAGTATTATTTCATAAATAAACTAATAATTAATGGTATTTTCAAATAATTTAGTTACGGACAAACAAGTATTGATCCATCTCAAGCAAACACTGGAAATATTTATACGAATCCTCAACAAAATACAGCAACATATCCAACACAACAACAGCAGCAACAGCCTCAATATCCACCACCATCAGCTGGAATTTATCAGCAAGGATCGGGAAATCCGTATTCGAAAGCGTACACTCAACCATCACCACAGCATAGCTACAATATGCCACCGCGGCAATAAATCTATTTTATTGTTTTGATTTTATTTCTTTTTAAATTTTAGAAGCAATAAGTTAATCGACATTTACATACATACATGTATTTCTCATTTATAAAAATTGATGCAAATTTAATTTGTTTTAATGTTTAAACACATTCCAGGGGGAATCATTAAAAAACTTTCGATTTGAAGATTATATTCAATAATGCAACTAAACTAATTTTACAATAATTAATAGAAATGTTAAATTCTGATTACCATAATATCACTAAAGATTTCGAAAATATTCAGAATAAAAATCAGTCAAATGTCAATTAACAATTTTTAGTAATAATAAAACTAATATAATGAGAATAACGCGAATCTGTTAAGTTTTAAAGTACAAAAAACACGTTACGTTTATATAGATAGATAGAAATGGCAACCCATAGTGCTGTACCCCATAAATTCATAAACAAATAAGCCGCGTGTGTTTGATTTGTTGGTGTCCAAGCGAATGGAAATGTATTTTTAAATAATTCATGACCCACATATAATATTATCGCATTCATACCAGGATAGAAGAACGGTCTACCACCCCATTTCTTCAATATATCAACAATAACAAATAGAAACGATAATATTAGAAATGCCATTCCTGATAAAACCAAAACAAACGATAACGACCATAATTTTTTGTTGATTGGAATGAGGCCATCGTCCTTCTTGAACTCACACAATGCACCACCCAATAAACACTAATTAATTCAATAAAGATAATAAATTAAATATTTGAATAAAGTAAAACGTAATAATTACCGTGACAACACCCCAGATAATCCATCTTGCAACTTTTGCTCTAACATTCTGGTATATGTTTAATGTACGTCCAGCTTGAACACCGAAATAGACCGTCAATATTGCAGTTAAAGTACCCAAAAGTCCTTCTGGGTCATAATAGACGGTAGTTTCGTAGATTTTATTAAAAACTTTATACATATGTTCACCGAATAATTGTCGATCGATATAACCAGCTACACCACCTGTACAATTATAGAATCGTCCACCATCATCTAAACCACCAGGACCTAAATAACCACGACCACATCCTGGTACATTAACGAGAAACGTAATACAAGTATGAATTATCGTTAAACAGATAACAAAAAGCCATTGTGGCCAGGCTATCAATATATCATGTAGATAGGAAATATTCTAAAAATTAAATATTTGATTAATTATCATTAATTAAATGTTGATTTGTTGTAATTACTTCGATTTCTGTACGTTTTGTAAAAATAATCTCCAATATAGCAACAATAAAATATGTTACACCGATTCGTTGTAATACACCGGGGAATCTCAAGTCGGCAATTGTCGATAAATTATGATTTGAATTGATAATTATTCCTAACATAATCAAAATAAATGAGCGTTTCAATACAGTAAAGACCAATTGTCGGCGCGGTACAGCGCGCCGTAATTTATTCTGTAAAGATATTGATAACGAAACACCCATTATCCATAAAAACCTACAATTAGATCATCTTTTTATAAAGATCGATCGATTTCAACCAATAAAATTACCAAGGAAACACAAGATCGGCTATCGTTAAACCATTCCAAATTGAATGTTTACAAAACCAATACTGACCACCACCATAATTCACAAATATCATGACAATTATACAAAAACCACGAAATACATCGAGTGATTTGATACGATGTGGATGTTTACGTACAGTTGGCGGACGTTCGATTACCAAGGGGGTTGCAGCAGTTGATGAACTACCCAAATCCTATAAAAGAAAATCAATACACTTAGTAATTTAAAGAATTACATGCAAAAATAATAAAATTTACACTTTCAATTTCTGTATGCCAAATTAACAAGTTTCGCAGTCTGCCTGAATTACGATAAATACACTTCACCATATACCAGAATGTACCAAAACAGAAGAGTATAATGAAAGCGCTTAAAATAGCTGTAAATCAGAACGTTTTACGCCAAATCAAATTCAAATTGATTGTGTAGACTTACGCAAATAAGCACTATCGGCTGGTTGTTTTATATAAGGTTGAGTACATTTCTCTGTTATATTCCAACCAAAACGATAATGCTCGCAGAATAGTTTGTTGAGACTAGACAAATATTCAAAAGTATTATGCTAATTTTGCTCTTATTAGAAAATTACCTGCATAATGTTGTATTATTAACAATGTATTTCAAATCTAATGTATATCTGGTATCGACCAATACTGACGTATTCTTATTAGCCTCTAAGGTTGCCAATTGTTGGAAATCACAGTTGTGACATTCTTTATACTGTCCCTGTACAATTACTGTTTCATTTAATTTATTGATAATATCCAAACATGCTTCATCGAATATAAAAACAGGATTCAATTGTAAACATTTACTTTTATTATTGAACAGCATTTTTATTGCTCGAATTTGTTAAGTGTTTTCACTTGAATTTTTAGTTATAATTAGATTTAAAAATTGCGTTTCAACAGGATGATTCACAAGACAAAAAAAAATTAAATATTTACACCATTTTCATAATTTCTTTAATGTTGCCCAAGTATTCTGGAAAATTTGATAAAATTAAAACACAAAACTATTAAATTACTCTTTGAAAATAAAAATTATTTCGGAAAATAAACGGCACGTATACAAACAAAAGGAAAAATTGTCATAAGAATTGACAGCGACAGTTGAGGGCAAAGTTTTTCAGTACTGCCAACATTAGTCACCTATAATTGCCAATCACACACCATTAACATTTCTAAAGAAATTTGAAAATATACGGAATATCCCACCAAAGAATCACCAGGAGACAAACACTCATTATATAGCAGTTTGCAATTTGTTATAATTTTACTAATATTTCCATATACATTCGTATGAGGAGAATTATGAAATAAATATATATGAATGGCTTTAAAGAAAGATTGAGTATTTTAGAATTGTACTTGTTCAGGCCCGGATAATAGACGAAAATTATCGAATTCGTCTACATCTCTTCCTTCCACAACACCACCAACAATAATACAATAAATTTGACACTATAAAACAGGCTATTAATAGCCCGTAGAATTTAAGTTGTGTAAAACGGGACGGAGACCACAATACTGTATAGCGTATACGATTTTTCTCTGCAAAAATAACTTAAAATGAATCAATATTTAAAACATAATTGTAATACCGATAATAGCATAACCATATCCAATTTTATCAGTACCCATTCGATATGAACAAGTAGGCACAATAAACTCATACATATCACTAGTCGCCAACATAAATTCAAAGATTTTATTATTGTCCGATCGGACTGGTATAATTTGACGATCCTGTCGTAATAAAGCATCAGTACTAATAATCATCGATTTATGTTCATGGCCAGTGAATATAACATGAGGCAATAATTTATCAAACACCTGAAAATTCTTAGTTGCAAATGTTTGTGTCAATTTCATAAATATTTACCTTATCAACAAAAAGCGATGGCATAAATATTAATGGATAATGACTAACGCCAACAAATATTCTATTTGGATTATAGAATTCACGTCTCTCTTTAAAAATTGGTATCGTTTGAATTAATCGATTAATCTTCAGGAATGTAACATTTTTATAGGTGATTATATCAGGCTGATGAAAGGCTCGTTCAAATCGTTTCATTTTATAATTAGAAACAGGTTCTGCATCTTCGCCGCCTATATCATTATCACCTGGTAACCAAATATGCTAAGCAGAAAAGATAGAGTTAATCGCAAAGTGTTTGGTGAAATCTTGAATCTTGTACCCTGACTGTAGAGACGGAATGATCAAGGAAAATATTGTAAATTCTTCGGGCGTATTCGTAAAACTCGCCATCGCCAGATTTCGAACCTTCATCCATGAGATCACCCAAAAATACAACAACATCCGGCTGGACGAAATCATGGGCCAATTTATAAGTACGTTTTAAGTACAAATCACTATCGAAAATTGTAAATGGTGTGATGACATGGATAATTTCCTGATATTTGCCTATAATTTGCGGATCAGCTACTAGTAAAATTTTTGTACAGTCATCACGTTTATCACATTGCGGTTCCAACCATTGGTACGTATTCAAATTATACGACAAATATTCAATGCAGATGAAAGAAACTGTGAAAATTGTCAACCAAGCTATTAAGTGGATTTTTTTACGATGTACCCTGAAAAATTGTTAATAAAATTAAAACATTCTCCAGAAATAAACAATAACTGAGTTTACTTTCTCATTGTCAATTTCTCTAGAGTAAGTCATCATTTCATTATTTTAATAAAAATATTGTAAATAAAAAAGTTTGGTTATGAAGTGAATAGACTAGAAGTAACCACTGTAACCACTAACCTAACTATAATAAATTACTCCAATGTTGCCGTTATCAAATTTATAAGTTTAAACCTTTTATAAATAGTATCAAAATCGAAATTTATAGTAATAATATCAAACCAATGAATATATCTTTGTAGACACAAGTTTTGCTGTAATTACTATCAATATTTTAGTTTAATGTATGTCTGCTGACAAGAATTATATCCGGCAACATTGTTAATTTTTATACAGTTGACGTTATGAAACCAATGAAAGCGGGATTTTTGAATAATTATACACGGTATTTAGAACAGAAATTTCTAATGATTAATCATATTCAAACAACGATACAATGCTTCATTAAGACGTCGTTGCGTGGATCTTTTGATGCTTCATCAATGTTCTTGAGTGTTTAAATTTCTTCTTACATATATTACAAATTAATATTTCACGTGGTGGTTTCGTATTTGTCTTATCTAAATTTGTTGTTTTATGTTCTTTACACGATAAACATTTATGATCCTTATGCCAATTGCCTGAATCTTCATTTAAAGCAAGTACAGTCTGTTTGAATGTGTAAATATTCATGATTTTTTCTAAACAACCTGGACAGATTATTTTCGAAAAAGCATCCGTTTCAAGTATCTACAAAACAAACAGAACGGAATAAATTATTAGCAAATAATTAACAACGAAAATTAGATTTGCAACTTCAAGTGTTGTACAATTTTTAATCATGTCAGAAATTCGGAGATTGTCGACGCCTATATCGAAGATGCATTTTCTATTTTCTAGTTCTACATCTGCCATACACACTCGACACCGACTCATTCTTATTTATTTGTTTAATTATTTAATAATTTTGAAAATAAATTGAATTTTTAACGCGCACAAACGAAAGATAAAAAATTAGGTTATATTGTAAAAGTTACTAATGTCTTAGTATGAGCATTGGTTGCCAGATGTCGCTTTAAAGCAGTGGCGTATCGTTCAATTCACATTAGAGAAATTCTAAGTAGCAGGTAGAAAAAGTGCATTTTTGAATACAATTCTACATTTATTGATATGATTAGCGAAATGGATACAAAAACAAGCGTCAAATAAATTCTACTCTTCATCCTGGAAGACTTCAACTTTGGCTGATCCGGTGATATCCAAAAGTTCTTTGGACGAGAACGTTGCAACCAATTTCTGTTCACCAGCGGTACTTGGCACAATGTCCACATTTAATTTGATTAAACCACCCGGTTTAACGTCGTCGTAACGTATTGTTTGGTTACGTATCAATTTTGGACCAGACAAGTTGATTCTACAGTTTGTCAATATTTTCTTCAATGGATTAACAAACCGTAGAGTGATTGTTGTTGGTTTATTGGCTGGAATTTCCGGTGGAATCTATAAAAATAAAGTCATTAAAGGGTCATTGATTAAGTAAAATTTTGAAACAACTTACGCGTATATCAATGTTGGGCTTCAACACCTGGAAATCGTCCTCATCTGCCCAAGTTTGGCGAGTTTCCGTTACTGTAGCAATCGCATAGACTTTCATGTTACAATATTCGACCAGTTTCTCCAAATAATCATCAGCTTTAACCGTCATTCGTAATTGCTCAGCTGAAAAAGAATTGTAATAATAAAATTACACTAATTTTCTGGATATTCTTACAAGAGTTTGGTTTCATTTTGAATTCTCCTTGGACTTTTTTCAATAAATTCGCTTTAACACCATTGTAGAATACGCTAGCTGTTGATAGGACAGCTCGAATTGTGCGAGTTTCGGAACTTTTATTCTTAACATTGACAACCAAAACGAATCCTTCACCAATTTTGATACGATCCAAGTCTTCTAAATCGAATTGTACGTCCTCTAGTCCAGGCTCTGGTAACGAGAAGAAAGTCTTGGCCAATTCAGTACCACGTACCGCATTAAGTAGAGATAATCTCTCAGCTGGAGTTCCTTCGGGAGGTTTATATTCGAATGTAATATCCTGTCGATCTTTGTCACCGTTGGGGTCGAATAAGAATGGTTGTTTTGTTAAAATTATACGACCAATACTGGAAATTATTTTGTATTTTGTAATTTTTTTATAAAATCTATCGACTTACTGGTATTTGTTGCAATAAATCCTCGTAAAACCCAGTACGGATGAAGAATCTTCTTTCCAACGCATCACATCAGCGTTAACAGAAGCCACCATAAAGGCTACATCGTAATTGAAGCCGACTTGGCCCTTTTTGATCGCCTCCAAAGAAGACGGTCCACATTGATAGAAACCAGATGAAGGTTCTTGGGGTGTTGCATCGATGGCTTGCCAACCACCATAGCCTGGTGGTAGATCTGGACGTGCCATCCAAACATCATTCCAAACATGGTAATTCCAGACTGAATCTTCACCTTCTGGATTATTTGGATCGAAACTCAATTCTTCATTGTTCGTATCGTAGTATTTATCAACAGTAAGGCTACAATTTGCATCGTGTGCCGACACAAGGTTTGAAACGACTCTTGATGGAATGCCCAAAGCACGACAAACTAGAATCGATACGAATTATAAAAAATAAATGGAAAACGATTCAAATTTACTGGTTGTAACAACTCCGGAGAAGACCCAACATTGGCCGTACTGGACTGAAGTTTGGGTGTCTAAATATTCTTGTAGAATCGGAACCGAACCGGTCCAAGCTGATGGTGCTGTACCATCGTCATAGCTTCCATCCCAGCGTCCTACTAAAATACCATCATCATCGTTGCTATTGACCATTTTCGAGATGATTCGTGTTAATTTGATTGGATCACCGCGGCTACTGGGTGACATTTCGGAACGTTCTAACATCAGCATTGCCGCCTTTAGAACGCAAGCATCAAATTGACCGAAAATCCATTCACGTCCCCTACACGACCCATATGGACCGACCCAGATTTTACCAACATCAGCCAAAACGTACTCTTCCAAGTCGCGTTCTTTCGGCATATAAACCAAATCATCTGCAAATATAGAAAATTGAACTTGTTGCTAGTAAAATTTTCGATTAAAACTTGCGGCAATTCCACGGATTAAACAGCAGAAAGAAGAGCTTCTCATAGTCGAAACTTGAAGGAGTTGCAGTTGAATTTACACGGCTAGTTTCAACTTGAAGTTTCCATTCACCAACTTGAGCAGTTACTGGTGAGTAAACCTCAATGCTAACATCATCTTTGCCAATGTTCAAAATATTTGCACCCCAAAATTGGTGGTTGTCCTCAATTTGTTTGGGGATTTGATTCAGTTTAACAATAGCCCGAGTTCCTTTAGTAGGGTTCGGATTCGGCCCTAGACATCGGAAAAATCACAACAACGAAAGAGTAAATTTGTGAAAATGTTACCGAAACTGAAGATGAGTCGAATTTGATCCTTGTCTTTATCATAGCCACGATCCATCCGTAAAGCTAGCGTGAATTTCAATCCACGACGCAACACGGGAGTCGCATTTTCTTCATCTTGAACCAGTTCAAAATGATTTGTACGATGTAGTTTTGAATTTTCTTGCGGGTACAAACAGATTAATTCAACTTTCAAATTTTCATTAGACATTTTAGCAGAAGAGCACTTTCGCCAGAATCGAGTAAAATAAAAATCGCACCGAGGGACCGTTCTAATTGGAGCACTCAACTATACTGAAACGATTTTGAAAACAAAATCTGTTTTAATTTCTTATTATTGTATTAATTGCACAATCGAAAGATAGATTTCGTGCTTCCTTTTTTGATTGTAAGTAGAATTTCCTTGTCGTAATAATTAACAGGAAAATTATTAATGAAATTCTTTATGATAAGGGGAATTATTGTGGGTTTGTGACAATGGACTAATTAACGTGCAAATCATTGTGGTTTATAGATTCAGATAAATTACTATAATCTCATTTTCTTTCCATTTAATTGCCTATAATTAGAGTTAAAAAAGATATGGAAATTTACGCCACTTCTATTAGCGATTTGAAATAAAAATATGTTAATTAGAATAATCTACGATTAGCCACCTGATTTGCTTGATTTTTCTTTACAAATAATAACTTTTCTTTTCAGGAATTTTGTTAAAATGTAAATAATTTAATTTTTATTTTATTTCAGGTACTTTATAAGTAATTTTTGTTATTAAATAAGGTAAATGTATACAATAACGCCATGCTACGGTTCTGAGGGCTGTAACTTGTCTCTCAAATATTAAAAATAAATGGGGTTTGCTTTAGATGTTAGATAAATCGTTTGAGACTATTCTCATATAGGTGAAATAAGATTTCAAGTATATGTAAACATTGTATTATTATTAACAACAGGGGGTTGGCATTATCGCCATTAGAGAAATGGGGTACCAAACATATGTAACAGCAATAAGGACAAACATAGTGATCTATTTTATCTTCTTGGATTATTCCAATATAGTCTTCATGTAAGTAGCATTTACAAATAAAACATAAAAGCATATCTGCGACACGATCTTCTCTACACGCTTTGCAATACCAACTCTCGTTGGACACCTTTTTATTTTTCTTGAATTTTGCTGGTTGCTTTTTCATCCAAGTTATACACGCATCTTCGTAATACTTTTGACGTCAAAGGATAACCTAGTTCAGCTAGACGTATTATTCGTCTGCTTAGATTTTTTGCTTGTTCTTTATTTAGGACCAGGCATTGAAAAGTCCAGTTTCTTTCCATTTTCCGCGTATCCCTCGATTTCTGGACATGGAAATCTGTAAAATAGCTTGTTGTTGAACTTGGTAGGTACAGAGACACTCAATATAAGAAATGCAGCAAAATGGCTGATCGCAGGCAATAACGCCTTGGCGATATTACCTTATACTATTTTTGCGTTCTATTTCTATTGTATATAATATTTTATAATCGATTTCTATTTCAGGTAAATTTTTGTAGGTACGTCACTAATTTTCTAACTTTATTTCTTTTCTAGGACGCTCATTTGTATTTTTTCGTGCTAATCGTATTTTCTTTTTCAGGATTTTTGTTGACAAATGTGTGTTTTCTCATGTTTCAGATAAGCGTTTATACGGGCATCATCAATTTCCATCCTTACCATCTCCCATTATCCCCTGGTTCCTGGTAAAATTTTAATTTTTAGACCGTTCCAGGATAATTAATACAGGCGACTATATTCTCTCAAGTATTGATAGTTCTCAGACAAATTGTATAAACAAAAAATAATAATATCATTCAATAACGTCTAAGAAAATGTTATAGTTTATATTCTCATGATTTTAACGTACGTAGAAAGTACTTCATAATTAACGAAAATTTAACAAATTAAATTAGAAAATTTCCATTATTTTGAAAACCCCGCCTTATGAACGTCCTCCATAATAATAGAAAAAGACGAGAAATAAGTACTGTGTGTAGGAAAAAGATAGTAGACAACCTGCCAATTAATTTTTTAAATTTTACAACTTAACCTCACTTTTTCAGATCAAAACAATTTTCAGGGAAAATGTACGAATTATTGTACGATCGGCAATTTTACATCTGTATAGGTCTTGTGGCATCTTCACTTTATGTCTGGAATAAACTTTATACGACATTTCGGTCGACAAACAAGAAATTGACTGATTTACAATTGTTCCACAAACGGCATAATTGTGTTATCATGTATTCCAGAAAATTTTTACGTGGATGGCCACCGAATACCGAGGGTATTCCAATTACTGATAAGGACGCTCAAGTGGTATTAGAGCCGTTTTTATATTTCATTAATCATGCACAAGAATCGTTGGATATAGCAATGATGACAATGAAAATACCGCAAATCTTGGAAGCTTTGCTAAAAGTCCATCAGCGCGGTGTTAAGGTGCGAGTTTTATTAAATTACAGTTCCGCTGGGGAGAATGTCACCAAGTATATAAAATTTAAAAATTTAGGTTGCAATTGAAATACCGATTGTCTCCAAAAATTCGATTAATTTGTCGTATTTTACAGGTATAAAAGTACTGTTTTATGTTGCCAAAAATACATATTTAGATAGTATAATGCATTACAAATATATGATAAAAGATGCCAGTTTCATTTGTATGGGCTCATCGAATCTGCCTAGTACATCGTCATTGAGTCGTAATTATGAAGATGTAGTTTTCAGTTCGAATCGTAATCTTGTCAGCAAGTTTCAAACAAACTTCCAACAATGCTGGAAAATGATCGAGTCGGATAATGAGAAAATGTTCAATAAGACTATCTTGAAAGAGGCGCATTTATTGTAAAGAATTCAATTTGTGATGCTATAATTTTAAGAGTTAATATTAGGTTTATTAAGTTTGAAAAACAAAGTTCAAATTTATTTCCAATCAGGATTGATGATTAGAGAGGAAACGTTGGAATTTAAAGTTTACGTGTAAAATTTGAATTTAAGATGCTTTAAACTGTAAAATATTGAATTAGGTTCGTGTTTCTTTTGTTCTGCCCTATTTGAATTGTACAACAGTGAGAAATTTTAATTTGCGATTCATGATTGTTAATTTTCTGCTGTACTTAAAAATTTTCATCGTACAGCTTACTGAAAAGTTTTAATCCGTTCTTAACTACTATTATTGGTGGTGAATAATTTTCTCGTATAATTTGAACGAATATATTAGTATTATTACAATTTTACATTTATTCTATTTAGTTTTCGTTATTTTACATATAAGCGCCGTCTATTAATAATTTTCTTTTTTTACTTTAGTTTTTTTTATTATTAATAGAAAACAGTTGTAAATCGATTGTTGTACTAATTTATTTTCCAATAAATAATATTCTATGAAAAAGAAATCTAGTTTGCGAGAAAATACATATTTATTCAATTATATTATAGGTACAAAAGAATCGTGTTTTACATAGCGTAACAAAAGCTGAACGAATAAATTACACCCAAAACGAATTGACTTTATTTGAAACATTGGGCATATTACTGGTTAAATTAATATTCATTTATATAAAAAATAACAAACATTTCTTAATTGTTTAAACAATAAACACTATATAAGGCACCTAAAAAGCCACAATAGTGCAATCTAGCTTGTTTCTTTTTTTTGTAATTACTAATTACATTTATATTTAAAATAAAAACCAATATAGGTACCACCAGCAATAATTTTGTGTTTGAAAAATTGATATTGAGAAAGCAACATGAAAGCAAAATCAGTCCTTTATTGTACGAGAATTTCATAATCTTGGAAAGCCATCTCATTACCACCATATGGAATATAAAGAACACCATGACTTGCTTGAACTTTACCAACTGTTAAGCTACCATCGTGTACAACACGTCCAACGTACAATGGTTCACCATCTTCAGTCTGACCAGCAGCAACAGCATTCGGTGGTATATTACCACCACTGCATGCTAGCCAACTACCATTAAAATCACATAAAATCTCATAATTGGGTACAGCGTTCTCTACACCACCCCATGGTACGTAAGCTGTACCATGACTGGCAACTAATTTACCAGGTATTAAAGCACCATTGAAATTGGCACGGGCTACATATAAAGGTTCACCATTATCTTCACCACCACTGAAAGCTCTTGGTGGTACTTGACCATTACTGGCAGATACCCAACAGATACTACCAAGACCGCCACCATGACGAACACCAACAGCAACACCACCACCGCCGCCACCCATATGTCCGCTAGAACGTGCCTCTTCTATTATCCAAGAACCATTAGCACCCCAACCGGTACAAACACCAATATATTCAATTGGTACGTGTTCATGATCGGTCCAATTTAAGAATGGTGTAGCATCACCCTCCATACCAACGGTAATATTTCCATTCTCCCAACGGATCCAGAAGCCGCGGAATTCATCCGGATGCAAATAGCCAGGCGTGGAAGCTTCAGCTACATCCGGTTTGCTGCGATTCTTACGGATTACCGATTTCGAATTACCCCAACCACCGATGAAGACTTCGTACATTGGGATGGATTCGGAAGCGGATGGACTGAGGGCGATGTGGGCATCGTTGGGGGCACGAACGCGGAACTGAAGTAGACCGGAACTATTTGGGAAGAAGGTGTACTCCAAGCGATCTTCGGTTTGCAATTCTGTCAACAAATAAAAGGAACATTAATACATTTCGTTAAATTAATACAACTGGGGGAAAGGTTAAATCTAGGCCAAGGCCTTTTTGTTTATGAAAAAAATCACTAATTGACCTCGCTTGACTGACAAAAAACAGTCGTGTTCATACAAATAATTAGAAGATTCTAACATAAATTCCGCGAATATCTACATTACGAAAAGTTTAACAATAAAATTCTGATTTATCACCAAACAATTTCGTTTTATACAACATAAAAAGAGGAAATTGAAGAAATAAACCACCCTAAATATTAATTTGGTTTGTAAATTATGATTAGTTTTATAATTTTCGGGCGTTTTCCTAGTTTTCTGGGACTCCATACCGTCTGGCGCCGTTTCAAACAGGTCATCATCGATCCCTTTACAATAAAATGTCTACAATTTATTCGAATACTGGAACAATTTTCGTTACGGAAGCTGAATTTCTAATATTGACCTGTCTCGCTTCATAAATTACCGACATGCGACAAATTGTATCGCGTGAAAAATGAAAAATAAGCCCAATTTCATCGCCCAAATATGAAAATTCACCTGTCTATTAGATTGAAAGCTAAAGATTACAAGAAAAGGTTTAGGTTTGAATATTTATAAAAGCTAGTAATTACATTCGAATTTTAATCAATTTCTTATAAATGCACGAAAATTCAAACGGAATATACTTTTAGATACAGTTGGCATATTTCACGACATTCAAACAGGATGTTCCAACTAAAAAATAGTCTTTTGTATAGTCTATAAAAGGGTATGTAGGTAAAAATGTAGGTGTGAATATAAAATAGAAAATTACACATTAAATCAAAACAACCTTGTACAACTCTATTAAGAATCACAATAATTATTTCTAATTATTCCCAATTATTTCATGCTTTTTGATTAAATAATTTGAACATTGTCATCGTTTGATGATCCAATCAGTGGATTAAAGACATAAATTCTATTTTTGTCGTACAAAAGTAGTACAAGTATATTTAATTTATTGATTGTTAGAGCTATGCAGATAATATTTTCTAACTGTGGCACGTATTTTCTGTTGTTATTTTTGCTGTGAATACAATTTCCTTTTAGGCGAAACGTGGTGTAACTTTACATCGAATTTGGTGACAAAAAATTCCGTAATATTGGCAACAATTTTGGAAAAAAAAATGATAATTAATTTGAACAATAACAAGTACTTAATTATTTATTTATTCTCGTGAATATTAGCAAATATTTGTTATTTTTTTCGTATAGATTACATCACTTTTTTGTTGTTAAATAAAATTTTATGACTCATTCAAGGATCTAGTGGAATTTCAATTAGCTTATTGGTATAGCTTGTTAGAAATGGCATCAATTTTCAAATATTCAAATTATCGTCTATGAACCTTGCAAGTCCATTTGATTTTTATTTATAGATTTTTTTGGTAAAATTCCAAAGTGCAGTCTAACGAACTTTCAACTAGTCCGATTATTGTTTTATTTGTATCTGTCCAAATGTTTTTTGCTCCAGTTTCGGTGTCAATTTGAGGCGATAATTCGATAAGAATTACAATAATTTAAAAGAATATTGCAATAACCTTTGTATTGTTAAGTTGAATTGCATTAAATAACGATGACAACAATTCTATTTATAGCGGACGATGTTATGTTTGTGATATTAGGTGATTGCTAAACACATTCAAAAAGAAATATATTGGAGGTCATCAATGGATTCATTCATTGGGCGTGTCATCGGAATTTTCGTGAATTAAACATTAATTTGATAAGAATTAAATGTGCAATCTGGATGGATTGAATCAGAATCTTAAAATTTTCCATCCTTGACCTATTTCCGGCATACTTCAAAGCAGCGGAAAACAATTACAAACAACATCCGTTTTGAGGTCATATTTGGCGAATCGAAGCAAATTTGTAGAATTTACCGGTCGTTTATCACCGGCACCGCTTATCAAAGTGCAATATTGCCGACTTAAGATAACTTGGAAATAGAAAAAACTACAATAGTACTCACCGATAGGCATTTTGCACGTTGTAAGTCTGTTGGAGGATTCTAGAACAACACAATTGAAGTCACGTAATTTTTTTACGGTACAATAAATTCGTATTACAGCTGCTTACGTTGGGATTCTCAGTAGTAGATAGAATAAAGCGGCGAAGAAGACGTGGTGGACGTGGTGTTCTATAAATGTTCGACGATTGCGCTGTTTTAATCTGCAGATTTGGTGGTGGTTGACCATCGAAATTAATAAAATGATTAGATGTTAGAAAATCTAACGAAAGAAAGAGATGAAAATACATTTCTAATGGTAGGAGAGATCATATGATGATGTTAAATGATGATTTGGTAGTCATTTCTAATTACATTCCACAATTTTCTATGAAACTTTTTACAAATATGAGTCATTTATAGTACGAATTATTTCTGAAACTGAAAAACATTAACATTCGTAATCAATTGGATCATTTCTAATTTAATTTGATTACGATTAAGATTTTATTCGTTTATTCTAATGACGAATTTAACTCTCTTCTAAAGAGCCTCCCAACATCGTTTTTTTCTCTATTTATTCATTTTATTTTGCAGAAAATTTCGCAAGAATTCAACAGTACAATGGAGAAGAATAGAAAAAATGTGTGGGTAGCATCTTTGAGTCATTTGATGAGTTTAGCTCGTTTTCAAAAATCGCATTGTCTAAAACAAGCGTTTTATGCCCAACTTGCCGATGAGCTACAAGGTTCAAATTTGGGTAAAATAATCTTCAGAGACCTTTCTATAAATCCTCAAAAAAACCAACTGTCTAGCCTGGATAACAGGACTTTTCAAATAAACTAATATGCTTTAGTTCAGTAGCTCTGTATACAAATTTCAAGACTTATTTTGCACGAAACATCAGTCGTTATCAAACTATTTTGCGATATAGTTTAGGCGGTTGTGCTATCACGACTCACCTATTGATCGGGTGATTATTTTTATAGTTTTCTCTCAATGTTTAGTCTATTTATCCTCAGAATACGGTACAAATTATTTACAATATTGATTTTATCGATAAAGCAATAAAGTTTGTAACAGGTACATAAACAAACACATAAATTCCGACCGTATAAAAGATTTATTACAACTTTTGCTTATCGAAAACGAATATATACTTATTGTTGGACATATTTCCATTTACTTAAAAATATTAAAACATTTACACTTTGCCTTTGAAAAAGTAATATTTCTTGTAATTTTTGTACGTTAATTTGAAAATTTCAGTTGAAGCATTACTCAAGAATGTCGTTAGAAATTCAACTGCATGTTTGTCACACAATGATATCAATGCGTACATACAATTATTTAAATGCAACTAAAACAGAAATTAATTAATTAATTATATCGATAATAAAATGGTGTAATACGTACTTTAATTTCAGCACGAATCGGTCGAATTTCATATTGTGCTAAAATATCAGAAATTAAATATGGGGCAATTCGTGTCATATCGCTCTGATGGCTTTTTAGAATTCCCGTTAATTTCTCTAATTTTAATGCACATGTTGATAATTCTTGTACGAAATGTTGTTCACAATTCAAATCACTATTAGCATGTATACATAAATGTTTTAATAACAATCTATATTGTAGAAGATAGACTGATATACGGTCCACTATTAGAGCATTACGGTGAATTAATAGATTCTCAATTATTGATATTGATAGATTGAATAAATGTATGAAATTCGATTGTTGCGATCTTGTAATCAATACAGTTGTATAAATGAAGAATGAATCCATTATATCGGGAGTTAGAGCAAACTAAAATATTCAATGATAAAGACATTATATTGTTAAACCGGAATATATTTACCTGAATCTGTTTGGCTGCACTTATAAATAGATTCGTAATTTCATTGAAAATATCCTGACGATAATCTATAGTTTTAACCAAATCGATTATTATTTGTAGCAATTTTTCAAATTCAACATACAATTTCGCTGCCTTGTCTACATTCAAATTACTAAAAATTATACAAATCCAATCTTTCATACACCTAATAATTTGATTTAAATCAAGATTATTGATCGAACCTTCCTAAAATAAAACAGTAAATTAACACAAAGAATCTTTCTCAGTCGTAAACTTACGGTAGTTTGCATTAATTCCATCAAAATTTCTGTGAATTTTTCATTAGATATTTGAGCAAAAATTAATGATAATAAATGTGAGTAATCGTTGAAAATATCATCATTTATTTTAGCCGTTTTCAAACGATGCCACAGATTTGGAAGTAGATCTTCCTTATATTCGAAGATAGGTTTATTGTTTAGAATTATCTTGCATAATGATAAGCAATTATTCAGGTTCTCTTCGATCAAGTTATCGAAAATATATCCTAAAAATTCATCTAGACGCGATTTTAATACGTCCAAACGTTCATCATTGGTTTTGATAAAATATTTCAACATGAAAATGTACGGTTCAATTAAATTGTCTTTTATTTTATCTTTCTTTAGAAGGCTAAATAATTTTCTATAAATCCTACCCTCCAGTTTACACAATGATTGATTATTGGACTGAAAAATTTATTAATTTTTAGTTTCCAAACGAATTTATTTACGAAAATAATTACCTTGTTGATAATACGTAAAGTACTAAGAACACATTGAAAATATCGCTCATTATCTATATTTTCAACTAAATAATCAACTCCTTGCTGAAATTCAGGTACACATTCTTTATTCTTAAATGTTTTAAAAACTAACTGATGATATATACTTTCATATCTATTAAATTTGGTGATGATTATTTGTAGGAAATCAGGCGAATTAATTTCAATTGTTGGTAATTTGAAAGACTTTACAATACCTTGAAAATAACAATTTAACAAATCTATCGTACCGTTAATCAACTAAGATCAGATCTTTGAATCTTCAATTAATACTTACCAATTAGAGTTGTTTCGCAGGTTGTTTGTAAATCATCTGAACAATTACTCGAACACAAATCAATATATAAAGCTAATAATAATAAAAATAGTGTCTTTTTTATTGTCTCATCGCAGAAAATTATCGGTAATCTTCTTAGATAATCGATCAATTTAAAAATTTTATCTTCATTAATTTTAATATCCAACAATTGTTCGGTACGGTCATATAAAAATTGTAAAATTTGTGGAACAAGTTCGTTTAAATCTTCATTTAAAAATAGATCATCTGGTAGATTTTTTATAATTTTCGTCACTAATGATTTCTTAACCATACCATCATCATGGCGACGTTTTTGTTTTAATAATTTATTAATTTTCATAAATATATTGCTTAATAGACCACTTATGATCAATTGATTATCATAAATATGTGATTGATTTATTAAATCACTGTTATTATTGATCGAATCATTTAAAATTGTTTCACATAATTCAATTACAATATTCGATGGTAATTTATTAATTAGATTATTTACGACGAATTTTGTTGTTATTAAATCAACGTAATCACATGAGTATAATTCTTTAACAACTGCTGTTATTATATCATCATTAAGTTCATTAAAAATAGTCATAGCACGTAATTTTTGTACCATTAATTTCAACTAGAATACAATAATTATTTAAAAACAATAATTGATTAATAAACAACAACAAACCATATTTCCTTTACAAGATTTCTCCCCAAAATTCATCACTCTTTCCGATAATAAACACCATTGTTCCTTTGTTAAATAATGATGTAAATATGTAAGATTACAAGCAGCAGAATCATTATTTGCAGCTCGCTTTAAAGTTACATCATCTGGACGATAATATATTAAAATCATATAAATCTCACCCCAGTGGTAGCAAATATTAAGGAAAGTCTTCATCAATGTATCATTCTAGTGAGAAAAATATACCAAAATTAGAATATTAAATCGAAATAAAATGAAAAATCTTACGTATTCTTGATGTAGAAGCTTTTTGGCGAATTTCGTTAGAGTTTCACTTAATTCGTTCAAATCATTGTGAAATTTCGTGACAACACTTGAAATCACTTTATGTTCAGCTAGACGTATACTGCTTAAGAAATGACACAATAAAGTGGTGACAATTTCCAAATAAATTAAAGGCTTATCATCTAAAAACATAATTTAAAATGTATTGTAAAATTTCGCAATACTTTCAAATTTCCGTGATATCTTAGCTTCAAGTTAGAATAACTGCAATGTTAAAGGTGATATAGAGCCAATTTTAGGACCATTGTTTACGATTTGATAGTTTTTGGTATTGTTTCAAATTAAAGTCAGCGAGTTCTACAGTTTTATTGCCAAATCTATAGCCAATATTTAAGTAAACTCTAGTATTTGTTTAAATTGGCACAAATGATGACTTTATGAGTTGTAGTTGAAGACTTTCGATTTTCATTAAAAGCAATAAAGTACGAGATATTCAACCCTTTCTAGCCCTTTTTACTAATTTGTATTATTTTTCAATTTAATTCAATAATCTAAAATTCCTTTGGGTAGTGATATAGAAAAGAAATTTATTGATTATTTTGTATAAAAATTAAGGCAGTTTTTAATGCTTTATTGCGTGATATCGTGTTGTGCGAAAAAACCTAATAATAATAACGAGTATGTCTGACGCCCACGAAGATTGTGCAATCATCAAGAAAATCAGAAAAATAAAAACTAACACGAAAGAAATCGACTCACAAAAATCTGCGTATTGTAAAAAATACTTTGCTGAAATTCACTAAAAATTTGAAAGATTCTGATTAAAATACTTACAATCTGGTTGCATTTGGTTCACAATCTCGTTAAAATGAAACGCCAATGTCTTGAATTGATTGATAATTTGCCGACTGGATTGTTTCGAAATTAGCGAATTTGTAAATGCATTCAATACGTTTTTCGGTAGAATATCATCAACATTTAAAGAAATTTCCCTCAGTTGTATTCGAATATTATTAAATTCATAGACTGTTTTACTCATTTGTCGACCATTATAATAATTCGTTTCCAATACACGTAATAATCTTGATATGAAAAAATTCATACGACTTAATTTCGAAAATAATTCAATGATTTTTATAAAAACTTGAGAATATTTCTCCATTATTTCACTATTATCGGTTACTATAATGTAGACAATTAACTCATCGATCATTGATTCGATTATTAATGGATCGAATTCGATTATTTTCAAAATAATATCGTAACAACAATCGTTTGGATGTTGTGTTAATGGCAATATACTTTTAAGAATATTTTTAACGAAGTCATTTAATGTTACATCTTCGATTTTTTGATCATTGTTGATTTTTAGATTTGATAAACAATCAACTAAATGACTTGTAATACCCAAGGTTCGATTAAAATTCAGTTTCGACAAATCGACTGTAACAGCATTATTCAATTTGAAACGATGTTTCAAATTGAAACCGATTAAACTGAACATAAACAATAAGAATTTATAATTTAAACTGAAATTATTCTCATATGATGTCGAGAATGATTTGAAGATTATTTTAAACCCATAATTCGCTTTGCCTTTACAATAAGCTGACTGTAAAAATTTGAACACAAGCCTGCATAATTTATGTTCATCTGAACAATCTTTTGTAGGATGTTGGTTTAGATAGCAATCGAAAGAGGCCATATTTTTGTCAAAAATACACTAAAATCTCATCTGTTCAAAAATTAAACAATCTTAATAATCTTAATACGTACCTTTTTTGTTAGTGTACAAATTGATTCAAAAATTTTTGAGTCATTCTCGTATTGTGTCCACTTTCTAGTCAGTTGTGTTAGGATTGTGTCCAGGAAAACTTGACGAAATTGATCACATTCAATGAACGATTTTTGAAACAAATGGTGATCGTTCAACACCAATAAATAATCTTCTTTACTACTTATTTCTTGATTTATAGCAATTATAAGGTTACAATATTCGAAAATATTACTTTGATAATGCTGTTGTACTGGTTTATTTTGAAATAAATTGCCAATTGTTGTTGGTTTAATTTCTGCACCTTCATTATCAATTGAGTTTTTATTTAGATAAGCCCTTATAAATTCCATTGTCGGCACTAATTAAATGTACACTAGAATAAGAGGATTATACTTTTATTTTAATTGATTTCGATTTGTTTTACACACGAAGGTTAGTTTGACCGAAAACGTGTTATTATAATTTTGA
>JACDRQ010000538.1:0-35134 GCA_013841215.1 Hycleus cichorii
ATAGATCGCCAAATTTAGATAATCATATCTATCTATCTATCTATCTCTATCTCTATCTAATTTTATAGTAAATAGACGAGATCTAACCGGCTCCATTCACTTGACTCTCTTCTTTATCATTCCCCTTACCTCACCCCACCACCATTACAATTGCCCTTCCCTTTATGAATTTCTATTCGTTACCGTATACACGTTTGAATCTAGTGTGCTGTGGTGGGTACTACTCTCACATAAACAAGTACTACAACACAAACAACAACAACAACAGCCTACTTGATCGTTGTTGTTGTTCCCTCTTTTTAGTAGCAACAGGTGTTTCAGTCGATCTAGAACGTAACGAATATTCTCTCTTTCACTGTGTGTGTGTGCAACTGCTGTTTCTGTGTGTCCAAAGTAGTACTTTGTACTACTTACCGGTACTGAAGAAAATCGTTGTGTTTTTTTGTTTGAATATTTCAGTTTTTCCGTGGAAAATGTGGTGGAAATGATGGTGGAAATTCGTGTTGTTTGAGTGTTAAATGTGGTGTATTTTCAAAATGGATGCAGACTATATTTTCAATTTTGGATAGTTCTAAGGTACTACCTTAAATTTTGCCACAAAATTTTCCCCCAAATTGAAAACAATATAATTATCGTAATTATAATTGTAGAAATTCTGTAATATTCTGTAATTATAAACGTTAATGGTGCTATTTGTAAATGGTACTCGTTTGTAATAAAAGTAGTACTCAGTTGCCGGCAATTTCTAAGAAAAACACCAGTAGCATTTGTATCGATTACCGGAATTTTCTAGTATTGGTAGATTCCAGAAAAATGGTTCTTATTCAAATAATAAAATAGTACTCCTGTGGAATAATCGTGCCTGTGCGTACCAGTAGTACCATTATTATCTAGAATTTCCAAGAAAAACTAGCATAAATTGGTAATATTCGCATTGACTACTAGAAATTTGCAAAACTTGCAAAATCAATATAGACTATAGTTTTTATTTCCAAGGTACTATCCAAAATTTCCCTTAATTGAAAATATTGAAATTATCCAGTAGAAATTTTATATTAGTAATTATTAATAGTACTACTTGTAAACGGTCACTGTACTTGTTTGCAATAAAAGTAGTACCATTATTAATTTATCGATAATTTCTAACAACATATTTATAACATTTGTACTGATTCTGGTATTAAAACTTGGATTGTAAACAAAAATTCGTACCCGTTTGATTTATAATATGGTACTACTTTATAATAAGATTCAACTATTTTACTGACGAATTTTTGCAAGAAAATCGGGAATCTACTAAATATAAATATCAGCAATTTATATAGTGGTACTTAAAAATTAACAATAGGTAGTACTGTAGGTTTAATTATATAAATTATATAAATAGAGCAATATTTATGGTACTACTACTAGAACGGAATTCGATTTCCCATGAGAAAAGTACTATTTTGTTAAAATTAAGAATATTCCTTTTACGTTACGATTCAATTGGCCATAAAGGTCGTACCCTGAATTAATAAAATCCTCTAGTTTAATGGTATGGTTGTTTTTTTCAAACAACAGTACATATTTTGTAATAAAATTAGCATAAATTATCGCAAAAAAAGTGTGCATCGGTTGTATTAAATACATTTTAATGGTACTACTTTGCAATAAGAATGGTACCAGGACTATAATTTTTTTTTCTCAGTTGAATTATTATGCTAGAGTTATAATAGCTTTTCTGCTTGAAAAGAATAACGTATTAAATTGCAAATAATGGTACTCAATTACAGTGCCATTTGGTCAATAATACCCACTATCAATGATATAAATCTCTACGTAGTGACAATTCTATTGAAAGTACTGTCTGATAATTAAAGTGGTACCAGCATAATTTTTCCAAAATTTACAATTAAACTCATAATATTGCAAATATTAGAATTTTCAATTACATTATTTTAATAGTACCACTTTACAATAAAAGTAGTACCATGGGTTTTACAAATTTACCTCGCTTTTAACACCATTATCTTTGATAATTGCTTTTTTTGATAATACAGAAACAAAACTAAAATGGTGGTGGTACCCGGTTTCTAGGCTAAATACCAAAAACGGCAGTACTCTTCTTTCTGCATATGTGTGTGTGTCAGTTTTATCCATTTAGGAAGGTTAATCATATTCTGTTATCCTTGTTGATCATTTTGAATTTAATCGATCATGAATTTAGGTCAAGTTCTATACAAATAAATCACGGTCGTACCTTCGAGGTACTATTTTCAAAATTAAAATTGAGCAAAATTTAAACAAGAACCAAATCATACAAACAAAATTAATGGTAATATTAGACAGGTGGTACTATTTTAATATAAAAATAATTGAGATAGTACTTTGAGTTGGGTTAGATTTCATTTGTTTCTTATAAATCAGATCACAGTTTACTTGATTTTAAAATTAAAATAACGAAACAAATTACAATTCAAAGCACACTACGTGTATACAAATGTTGTTCTTGTTTTAATAATAGAAATAATTAGGAAAACAATTGATAAAACAAAAGACGGTTATGTCACCTGATTCATGCTTAGAATACGATCATAGTTAACATGATTCGATTTTATTTTTGTTTTTTATTTAGGGGAAAAACTGTTGGTCTGTCATTTGTTTTTACGGCCGAATTGCAACAGACAGAATCGGCATGGCCTAGATTTTGTGCTAATTACAACGGTCGTTGCACTTGTTTTATTTATTCATTTGTCTCAATTTTTTTTGTTGTGATAAAGAAGCCCCCGAATTTTTGGGAAATTTCTCGATCAAAGCAATCCACCTTGACATTTTCGCACTGTGTGTGTCAAAAATGAAACAAATGACGACAGAAAAAAAAACAAGCGAAATCAATAATTACCGGATTTTATGAAATTCCAATTAAATAAAATCTAGTTAGCCCTGAAGTCATAATAATATTAATAATGAGATTCATTTGTTTTTTATAAATATAGAAAATCTAGTAACAGATGATTTTTAGAAATATTTCATAGTTGGCTGTGAATTTCTCAAAAGTAACGTCGTAACTTGATTCGTACACTTGATTCAAATTATTTGACATTTGTGTATCTGTCAATGGTGGAATAAGCAGACGAATCAAGTTACGACGCTACGTATTTAAATCCATAGCCTACTACAAAATTCAATTGTATATTTTATTTTTGAAGTTAATTTATGGGAAATTTTAAACAATAATTTCCTGTCACGAAGGAAATTAACTTCCTTGTAATGATGATTTTAATAATAATAATAACAATAATAATAATAATAATAGAAAAACAAAACAAAACAATTATGCAAAAATAGAAACAATAATAAATACAGCAACCTTGATTCATTTAAGATTATTATCAATGAATATTATCAGATTGAGAAAATCATGAATCATTTGTTTTGACAAAAGAAAAATTGCAATAACACAGGATGCCATAGTTGGCCATGCCTTTAGTTACGTGCGTCTTAACTTGATTCGTTCATTGATAAATAAGTCAATTCTAGTAAACTATGCAATCATAGCCAACTATGAAATGAAACATTATTACTGAGTGTTCCATTTAAATATTAACACTAGTGAAGTATGAATCAAGTTACGATATTACGTAGCCTTTGGAAAAAGCATAGCCAACTGTGAAATTAAATAGTATTGCTATAGTGTTTTATTTGAGAATTAAAAACGGTTGCTATGCAACAACCTTTTTTTTTAGTCATTTAGTCTATCAGTGTTACTACATTGATTGCCTGTACTGTATATTGTATATTAAAACAAAGTAGGCGATGCATTATAAAATATTTCTCAGCCTGCTTGTTTTATTTATGTTTAACAACACAACAATGACAGAAAAAAAATCTACCAATATGATAGACAGACGACGTTCCGGTAGTCTCGTCATATTACCCGGATTCGCTTCGATAAACAACAGGAAAACTAAACAAATGAAGAAAAAAAAAACAACAACAACATGACAGAATAATAAGTGGGGTTATAAAACAATTGAATGCTACAACCACCACAAAATAACCCTGTACAGAATGGATGTACTATTTCAATTCAGACTAGGCCATGGTTTTTTGTTACGTAGATCGTAGCTCCATTCATTTGTTCCTTATTCTAATAAATGTTGAACTTGATGAAGTATGAAACAAGCTACGACCTAATGCATGGCTAACTGTCAAAAAGATAAAATAAACAACAGGATAAATAAGAAAGTGAGGTTATAAACTAATTCGAGTACCAATCCAAAATAAATTTATACAGGGTGTACCTACAATGCTATTTTACCTTGCAGATGGCCATGCTTTAGTGATACATAGTCGTAGCATGATTCATTTGTTTCTTATTCTGAAATAAATGTCAAATTTAGTCAAGTAAGCTACAACCAAAAGCATGGCCAACTATGAAGTGTAATTAACTATTTAAGAAAAACAACACAGCAGAACAAAAGAAAATAATAAAGTGAGGTTATAAAATAATCGGGTACCATTCCAAAATACAGAGTGTACATGCAATGATTTTTTAACTTGCAGTTGGCCATGATTTTGTCGCTTATCTTAAATAAACGTCAAATTTAGTAAAGTATGAAGTAAGCTACGACGAAAAGCATGGCCAACTGTTTAGTGCAATTAACTATCTAAGAAAAACAACACACCAGGAGAAAAGAAACTAAGAAAGTGAGGTTATAAAATAATCGAGTACCACTCCTAAATACAATGCAATTTTACATTGCAGTTGGTCATGCTTTTGTGTCGTAGCACAACTCATTTGTCTCTTATTCTAAAATAAATGTCAAATTTAATCAAGTAAGCTACAACCAAAAGCATGGCCAACTATGAAGTGTAATTAACTATCTAAGAAAAACGACACAACAGAACAAAAGAAAATAAAGTGAGGTTATAAAATAATCGGGTACCACTCCAAAATACAGAGTGTACATACATGCAATGATTATTTAACTTGCAGTTGGCAATTATTTTGTTGCTTATCTTAAATAAACGTCAAATTTAATAAAGTATGAAGTAAGCTACGACGAAAAGCATGGCCAACTGTTTAGTGCAATTAACTGTCTAAGAAAAACAACACAACAGGAGAAAAGAAACTAAAAAAGTGGGGTTATAAAACAATTGAATACTACAACCACCACAAAATAACCCTGTACAGAATGGATGTACTATTTCAACTCACAGTGGGCCATGGTTTTTTGTTACGTAGATCGTAGCTTCATTCATTTGTTTCTTATTCTAATAAATGTTAAACTTGATGAAGTATGAAACAAGCTACGACCAAAAGCATGGCCAACTGTCAAAAAAAAAAACAACAGGACAAAAGAAAATAAGAAAGTGAGGTTATAAAATAATCGAATAAAATAATCGGAATCCAAAATAAATGTATACAGGGTGTACATATTTTACCTTGCAGATGGCCATGCTTTAGTATTACATAGTCGTAGCATGATTTATTTGTTTCTTATTCTGGAATAAATGTCAAATTTAGTAAAGTATGAAGTAAGCTACGACGAAAAACATGGCCAATTGTTTAGTGTAATTAACTATCTAAGAAAAATAACACAACAGGAGAAAAGAAACTAAGAAATTGAGGTTATAAATTAATCGAGTACCACTCCAAAATACAGAGTGTATATACAATACTTTTTTACCTTCTAGTAGGCCATGCTTTTGTGTGACATAGTCGTAGCATGATTCATTTGTCTCTTATTCTAAAATAAATGTCAAATATACTCAAGTATGAAGTAAGCTACGACCAACTGTGGAAACAAATACGAACAACAAACAACAGAACAAAAAAACAATAAGAAAGTGAGGTTATAAAATAATCGAGTACCACACCAAAATACAATGCTTTTCTACCTTGCAGTTGGCCATGCTTTTGTGTTATAATGTCGTAGCATTCATTTGTTTCTTATTCTAGAATAAATGTCAAATGTAGTCAAGTATGAAGTAAGCTATGATTCGTATGTCAACAAAAACACAGCCAACTGAGAATTGAAGTGTAATTATCTAATTATCGTTTTTCTTTTGTTTTTTTTTTTAGATAATGTGCTCGATAATTTCGTTAAAATCAAGATGCCACCAGCCTTGTTGCTGCTTAGAGAAATATCAACAACAACAACATCACTAGCCAGTCTAGTTGAGAAATCCCAGAAATGCCAACCTTTATTTTATTATGAATTAAAATTGACACCAACCTACTTGGATTTGATTTTACAAAAACAACAACAACAACAACAATTGAAGAACGATCTAAAAACAAATGACGAAGGTTTCGAATCGGATATTGATACAGTTTCGGTGATATCGAGCGATGATGGTAGTTTTGTCTCAACAACAACACGAGAAACAACACAACAACAACAACAACAAAAAACAACAAAAACAAGTGAAACTGATAGTGCAAATGGCTCAGCAAGTTCAGATAGTGACACCAGTGACCATTCATCATCAACAACAACAACAACAAAAACAAAAGAATCATATAATCTAATCGACTGTGTCTGTTATAGTGACGTACGTGTACCCGATGTTCTTTTATTTGTGATAAAACAGGAGGTTTTCGTATTTAAATTTGATAATTTATTAGAATTGCGCAATTTCTATTTGAATTTTACCGCCTTTAAAGCATTAACCAATCAAAAAACCTATAACAATAATAACCAAATTAGTAATATTTATAATAGTAATATTGGTAATAGTGTTAATAATTTAAAAATTAGCGGTAAATTCAATTTATTACAACGTACTGACAATAATGGTGTTACACATATTGAAATAACCCGTGAACCGGACATAACCTCAACTATAACAACAAATCCTACCAATATTATCAACTTAAATACACCAGATATTGATTATAACCATAATAAGGAGAATTTAGTGAAATTACCCGATAAAACGCTAACATTAACGAATCATAATAGTTTGCGTAAAGTTTGGAATTCCGCCGATGATCTACTCGGTGATTCCCCGAAACGTCCCGAACGGCGTAAACGGATTAAAGGTAGAGCACCACAGCCACCTATCCAACAACAACAACAACAAATTTCTGATGTTTTACGCGGTGAATACGTACGTGTTAACGTTAACGCTGATACTAGTAAAAATTACGATTTTATTGCGAAAAGTCAATTGAAAGATAGATCGAAATTGACAAATTTCGTTACATTATTAACCTCAAAAACGAAGCAACCCATTATAACAACAGAACAACAATTGTGGACGAATTCTGTACCGAGATTGGTGAAATTCAAGCCGAAATTGGTGCAAAATTCAAAATTGGCGCCAATTAAACCCCCACCACAACAACGTAATGAATCGCGATTTTTGCCACCAATGGCGTATCGTTATGTTGATCAATTGCCAAAAATACAAACAACAACAACAACAACTAATTCGATAAGTAATCGTCTATTTGGTTTGTCGTCGAAATTGAAAGATTTCCATTTAGAATCGAAGATTCATTCAAAATGGAGTAGTGTTGGTGATATTTCATTGAAGAATGACACAAATTTGAAGAGTGTCATCAAGAAAGATGACACACGTAAAAAGAATGATAAAAAAGTTACATTCAGTGCCTATACAACTGTACAAGTCGTATAATTCGATTCTAACCTATAAACTGTCAAAAAATTTCATATTTTAACCTATAAAATATGAATTTTTAACCTATATCTGTCATTATATTACCAACATAAAACATAATTTGTATATATGTATCATGTATGTATGTATGTATGTATACCTATATGTATATTTTATAACAATAGAAGAAAACAAAAGACAAATTTGTATATAAATAAATAAATAAAATATATAAATAAACATAAATGTTTTTCAATTGTTTATACAAACGCCAACCGAGAAAAATGATGACATTTATTTAACACGAATTTCACAGCTTTCTAGATAAATTCATACTAAATTGTGTAAGGTGAATTTTTCATGTATACAACTGTACCCAAATACATAACCTACAATTATCATTAGTTAGCGAAAAATTGATTCCTTAAGCAATTTATTCGTTTGTCTATCGGTTAAATTACATATGTATGTGAAAAAAAAAATTAAATGAACAAATGAAATTATTACGTAATAAAACAAATTTATTGGAAATTGTGTAAAATTGATGGTTTATTTGTATAATTAAATGGTAATTATTAAGTCATTAAATATTACATAACTGTCAAATTGGTGATGTTCATTTGTTTTACGGGTAACTCGATTTTTATTGATTATATTTCGTGTCTTATTTTAATGTCCAAATGATTGATTTATGTGCTCTTGTTGAGATTTTATAAAATTGTATTAAGTGGCGGGTTCTGTATGTCTAGTAAAAGTACTAAAATTGGGCGTTTTTAATCGTATTTTTGACACTAACGAGATTAGAGATGATCAATTTGAATTTCAGGCGACACTTCTATCCTGAAAAACGCAATTTTCAGGATTTCAGCAACTTGTTATCAAGATTTAATAGTCGAAATTTCGATTTTCATTTGTTTTAATTCTAGGGCACCTACACTATTGTTCGGGGGCTAAAATTATAGTCTATCTATTCGTATGGAGTATCCTGAAATTTGTTTTCAGATCTATTGCAGAATAAACGTATAATAAACAAATGTACTTGTTTTAAGTGGTTGGTTCTGTATAAACAAAAAAATTATTACAATCGGGTGTTTTTGAGGCTTCTTTTCAACTCTACCGAAATTAAAGATGTTCAGTTCTAATTTCAGTAGAGAATTCTAGCCTGAAAAATATTTTTTTTAGAATTTCAACGGTTTTATTATCAAGATTTAATCGTCGAAAATTCGATTTTCATTTGTTATCATTCTAAGCCACCTTATTAGGCGGCTAAAATTATAGTCTATCTACTCGTGTAAAGTATCCTGAAGTTTGTTTTCAAAGTTACTACAAAATAAACGTATAATTAGAAATGTACTTGTTTTAAGTGGCGTGTTCTGTATATACGACAAAAGTACTAAAATTGGGCGTTTTTGAGGCTTTTTTCAACCCGATCGAAATCAAAGACGTTCAGTTCGAATTTCAGGCGAAAATTCTACCCTGAAAAACGCAATTTTCAGGATTTCAGCGACTTATTATCAAAATTTAATCGCCGAAAATTCGATTTTCATTTGTTATAATTCTAAGCCACCTACACTAATGTTAGAGCACTAAAATTATAGTCCATCTACTCGTATGGAGTATCCTGAAATTTGTTTTCAGATCTACTGCAGAATCACGGTATAATTAGAAATGATATTGTTTTAAGTGGCTGGTTCTGTATATACAACAAAAAGAAGACCTATAACCATCCATAGGCAATTTGGAGTTTTATCGGAAACGGAAATAAAATAATTTCACATTTCTTAATCAATCCTTATTTCCTCAATATCCGATGATAATAATAATAATAATAATAATGATAATAATCGAAACTTTCTAAAAAGAAAACAAGCGAATAGAAACAATCAAATTTGCCAACATACTCGATTATCGATAATAAAAATAATAATTTAATTAGAATCAAGTGACCTTCTTCCGAGGTTGAGGTCAACCGATAATTGTTAAGGTCAATTTGACTCATCTTCCTTTAAAAAAAGAAGAAAAAAGAAGAAAAACATGAAAATCTAGTCAACTATGAATGAATGTAAAAAGAAACAAGAGAAAACCGACGATAATCAGCGCCTACTATACAACCAAAACACAACCAAAAAAAAAACAAAAAACAAAACCATCTGTCTCTAGATTATCACTATTAATAAATAAATATGTTTGTAACTAGTTAGAAAAGAAACATTCCACAATTTCCATCTCTATCTAACTAACTATAAAATAAATACAATCATCTCTATCTAATTAGATTGAGAGAATCCAAGACTACATGGAAAAGATAGAAGTAAAACAAAATCAAATCGAATCGGCCGGATATTTCCAGAGGTAACTAAGTTTTTCTTTCGATCGTTTTTTCGAATTTCTACAACAAATTACAATGTTGTCGGATTTTTCTTTAAATTTAATGATTTTGGGTTTTTCCAATAAACTAAATGATGATGATGATGATGGTAAAATAGGTGGTTAGATAGCTTTAGGGCTATTACAACTTTCCCCAACCTTAAAACAACGTCGAGACAAACCACAATTTATGATATTCACATGTTTTACCATCATTTATTATTATTATTATTATTATTATTATTATTATTTTTGAATCATTATTGTTGTCATTAAAGGAAGACAATTAGTGCGTTCCCGTAATTAACTTCTGTTTCCTTACAATGACAATAGGAAGTTTATTATTATTATTATTATTATTATTTATTACAAAATGGCGGTGTATCCGAAATGAAGAGAAACCTTGAGAAATCAAGTTCAATAAATCCATAAACTTAACAAAAAAACTAGAGATGTGAATTAGAACATTGACATAACCTTAAATGGAGGTTAAGTGAAAGAAAATGGCGGCGTTTTAGATAACCTAACAAAAATATAAAACAAACACCGATTAAGATTAGAATCAATTGTACACGATAAGGAAGTGAAAGGATGGAAATTCGATTGAATGAAGATGGAAATTTCACTTAATTACCGACATTTTTTTTATAATTATCGAAAAAAAATTGAGAAAAAAACCCGTTGATTTTAATCGAGAATTGAACCTCGTACCGTCCAATTTCCGCATTTCGTTATTTTATCGAATATTCGAGGAATTTGTGCGAAAAATCATGAAAGAAATGTGAAAGGTCAAAGAATTCTCATGAACGAAACTGCACAATTATCGATGATGACTTTCACACTAAATCTAGATAGAATAATTATAGAGAGAAACAAATGAAACAAAAAACAAAGTCACCATTTATGTCGTCAATTGTTCGTAATTTAATGACATAAAGGCGACTGTGATCTATTCGATTTACAAGACATTCATTCATCTCCCATTCAATTGTTACAATTTCTCAGCCTACTTTTTTTTGGTGTATTGTAGTATTCTAGCCATCTCTCTCATTAATCGTTCATTTGTTTAATTCATTGATTATCGGCAACATTTCGCTTTCTAATGTTGGTATTACTGTTAGAACCATTTTTTTTTAAATAAATCGATGACCGGTAGAAAGTCTCGTTTTCTTTGATTTTTTTTTCAATTTTTTTTTGCGATTAAAATAGACAAAAATGGCATAATTGGAGATATGGTGAAAGATAAAGATGAAGAATTTCGACCTACGGCAACGATTCATATGGCCTACTTTTTTTCATCAATGTGTGCGTGTAATTTTCGTTATAAATCGTTAAAAGAATCCGGTATGTGGACATATACCGTGTCCCCAAAAAAACGTACCCCCTCTATTACCCCCACTCCTCACCAACTTAATGTTTAAAGATGACTAAGCCACACCCTTCTAGTGATTGTCATTTATTATAATAATCCATAGAGCCATAGGCGACTTTCTTTTTGGATGAAAATATAAGAAAAATCAATGATTGTGAAAGTTTATCAAAATTTATAAATTTCCTATAATTGACCTGCATATTGAAAAAAAAAACAAAAGAACTCTACAAAAAAAACCGCCATCTCGTTCAATTTGATTGTGAAAATAACCGGCCGCCGCCCTTTCAATACGCCAACTTGATCCTTGTTTTCTTTTAATTTACAATTAATATACAATATTAAAAAAAAAAACAAATGAGTAAGAAAAAACAAATGCAAGAATGTTGAAATTACATAATCTATACCACAGTTATTATTTAATTATCAATATTAATCAATGGTACGTGATAAGAATTATTGTATTGAAAAGTAACGATAAAGCGCCATCTATTATTGAATATTCGTATTATTGACAACAATGTGAGAATGTAGTGACATCTATTGGCGAGTAGTTGTAATAGAAAATGTAGAAAACTAGAAGAAATATGAAAAATTGTTGAATTTCAGTAAAAATAAACAATTTTAAATGCTTTAATCAGTCGCCTCCCAGTTATTTATCGATTGTATACTACAGTATGCCCTTTAAATAGATGCGAATTGGTTAAAATTTGGTAATAATTTAGAAAAAAAAAATCGAAAACAATAATCCACAAAAAGAGGCGAATTACTGTGTTTTTTCAATTAAATAAGTTCGTCTAAATCCGTAAAAATTGTGTAAAAGTTGATAATCATTGGGAAAAGTAATGGAAAAAATAAAGTATAAAAAGAGGCGAATTACCAGGTCTTATCAATTAGGTAAAGACGTCTTACACAAATCGTTCAAATTTGATAATAATTTAAAAAATAATAATAAATAAAGATCTATAAAGAGAGGCGAATTACTATGTTATTTCAATTGAATAAGTTCGTCTAAATCCAAAAAAAATGCGCAAAAATGGATAGTAATTGAGAAAAATAAAAGAATAATGATATAGAGGCGAATTACTGTGTTTTTGCAATAAAATAATTACGTATGAATCAATAAAAAATGTCCAAATGTTGATAATAATCGGGAAAAAAACAATTCAAAAAAATTAAGTATAAAAAGAGGCGAATTACTAGGTCTTAACAATTAAGTAAAAACGTCTGACATAAATCGTTCAAAAGTTGAAAATTAAAAAAAAAACAATAGAAGAAGAAGATCTATAAAGAGAGGCGAATTACTATCTTTTTCAATTAAATAAGTTCGTCTAAATTCATAAAAAATGCGCAAAATTTGATAATAATGGAGAAAAATAAAAGAAAAATGATATAGAGAGGCGAATTACTGTGTTTTTTTAATTAAATAATTACGTCTGAATCAATAAAAATGCCCGAATGTTGACAATCATTGAGAATAGTAATGCAACAAAATACACTATAAAAAGAGGCGAATTACTAGGTCTTATCAATTAAGTAAAAACGTCTAATACCAATCGTTCAAAAGTTGATAATGAAAAAAACAATAAGAGCTGAGGATCTATAAAAAGAGGCAAATTACAATGTTTTTTTAATTAAATAATTTCATTTAAATCCATAAAAATGGTGCAAAAATTAATAATAATTGAGAAAAATAAAAACATATGATATAGAGAGATAATTGAGAAAAAACAATC
The DNA here is from genome assembly GCA_013841215.1 of Hycleus cichorii. Classification (NCBI taxonomy): domain Eukaryota; kingdom Metazoa; phylum Arthropoda; class Insecta; order Coleoptera; family Meloidae; genus Hycleus; species Hycleus cichorii. The sequence goes on from JACDRQ010000538.1 coordinate 13,087, forward strand.
GAAACAAATTAACTATAAAAAGAGGCGAATTACTGTGTCTTATCATTAAATTCGACAATAATTAAAAAAACAATAAAAGATCCATAAACAGAGGCGAATTACTATGTTTTTTAAATTGAATAAATTCATCTAAATTCATAAAAAATGCGCAAAAATTGACAATAATGGAGAAAACTATAGAAAAAATTATATAGAGAGGCGAATTACTGTGTTTTTTCAGTTAAATAATTACGTCTGGGTCAATAAAAAATGCCCGAATATTGACAATCATTGAGAATAGGAATACAACAAAATAAACTATAAAAAGAGGCGAATTACTATGTTTTTTTAATTAAATAATTTCATTTAAATCCATAAAAATGGTGCAAAAATTAATAATTGAGAAAAATAAAAAAATATGATATAGAGAGGCGAATTATTATGTTTTTTCAATTAAATAATTACGCATGAATCAATAAAAAATGCCCGAATGTTGATAATAATTGAGAAAAAACAATCAAAGAAAATTAACTATAAAAAGAGGCGAATTACTGTGTCTTATCATCAAATTCGATAATTAAAAAAACAATAAAAGAAAAGGATCCATAAAGAGAGGCGAATTACTATGTTTTTTCAATTGAATAAATTCATCTAAATCCATAAAAACTGCCCAAAAGTTGATAATAATTGAGAAAAATCATAGAATAATGAAATATAGAGGCGAATTACTGTTTTTTCAAACGTTTACGCTCAATTATGTAAAAATCAAACGAATAATTGAAAAATGATAAAATTTTCACAGCACACTATAACTACCATCAAATAATTTGTTAAAAAAAAGTGTTATTAATTAAAATCACACAATTATTATTAGAATTATTGATAAAATCCGCCTTAATTAAATCACTCTGTATATTTGTAAATATTGGAATATAAATTTGTACGGACTGATTCAATCACCCTGTATAATTGCAAATATTGAAAAAAATTATATTCAATGATGCATTAGCGACATCTATTGTTGAGTAGATGTACTATCGATTGATTCCGCCAATAGATGGCGCTCTGTTAAATATAGATTATGGCGCCAAATTTGAATTGCTGCACCTTTCTATTTTCACCTTGCCTCCACGTCTTGCAATGAGCTACCTAGAGTGCTTATCCCCTATACTTGTATAAGACCAATTTGGTCATCATATGGGGAAATTTTGACAGTTATTCCTCACTCTTTCTAACTTATGAGTGTGTCGTTCAATAGGGACCTCCTTTTCTCAATCTTTGGTCGACCAAAGCTAGAGAAAAGGAAGGCGATATGTAAGGGTCGTTTCAGTTGAAACGAGACCAACATATCGACCTATCCAAGATGTCTGCCACAATACGTGGACACGTTTTTTGACCTGATGCACACTCTAGATACCTCATTGACGTCTTGTCAAAACACACCTAGATTTTTAAAATGTGGGTAACCTGCCCCCACCACCACCACCACCACTCCTCAAGTCTTTACGTAAAATATCGAAAGAAAACCGAACGGTTTTCGTGCAATCGTGTAATTCTCAGTCGACATTCTCCAACTTTACCTGTTGTTGTTTCTATAGAATTTTTTTTTTCTGAATGTACGCCTGACTACGTGGATAAGAACGAACGGGAAAAAGGCGGCCCCCCGCACCACCCTACCACCCCGCTCAGCCCCATCACTAAACCATTCTCAAACTTGTAGAAACGCACCATATACTTTTCCACATCGAATTAACAACAGACAATCGACAAGAAGAAGAAAAAAATCCGAAGAATTCCCTCGGTAGACACGATATCTACGAATAACAACAACAACAACGTTGAGAGAGAAAACAAGAAGAAAAAAAACCAACAAGAAACGGAAAATCAAGTGAGCGAATAGTGTGACAAAATCGAATCGTTCTCATAAAACCATAGTCGACTTTGTTTTTTTTTTGTTTTTGTTTTTGAAGTCGGAATTAGTGATATCAATAGTGGTATAAGTGACGAAATTCGTATGTCTGTGTGCCAATTAAATCAAGTGACCTGTGAAATTTTTTTTAGCATTCTTGATTTGCTATTTGCTTCAAAAAAAAAGGAACAAATTCCTACAAAGGTAACTAGATAGTATGCGGAAATAATTAACAAAAAAACAAATTACGAAAAAAAATTGAAGACGCGTCATCAATTTTTTCAGTTGTTTATCAATCAATATTTATAGAAATTGCATATTTTATTAAGAAATTACGTCACCAAGACGCCATTATTGTTTCTTTTAATAACCATTATTATCATTATTATTATTATTAATAATTAATAATAATAATAATAAAATAATAGAAGAAAATTCCCAAGTTGGCTATGGTTTAATTAATTAATTTGTTCTTCAGAAAAACAAAAGAATTTTAAAAAATGAACAATCGACAATCGTTTGAAATAAACAAGTGAACGAACTTGCATAGAAACCAACTAGATTTTAATAGAAAATATTAGAAAAAATTTTAAAATAATAATGGAAAAAATCGAGTAGCCTTGATGATTATTCATTTGTTATCAAGTTTTTAGCATTACAAATAAATAAGAACAACAGTAGGCCTTGCCTTTTTCTAATTATTCAAAATTAAAATAAAAAAAAAACACAGTCAACTATGAATTTTTCAATTCAAACAACTGAAGAAAAGCCTACTTGTTGCTTATATAACCAATAATAGTTGATTATAAAGAAGCAAATCATAGGCTCCTTGGTTTTTCTAAATGATTTAATTCAATGAAATTCCACAGATATGTTGATTTTTGTTTGAAAACAAACGAAATTGGAATAAACAAAACAAAAAAAAAATGTCGGAATCAACGCCAATTTGTCGTTGTCGTGTTTTATATTTGGGCAGTTCAGTACCACAACAAACAAAAGACGGTCTACAAGGTATCCAGGAACCATTGCAGGAATTATACCCGGATCAGGGTGCCACAGGGGCACGTGGTATTGACAGTTGGTTGAGTGTATGGTCCAATGGAATACTGTTGGAGAATGTCGATGAAAATCATAAGAAAATTACACGATTTTTCCCGATTGAAAGTCTCCATTATTGTGCAGCAGTCAGGTTAGAATTTTTTTTCCGATTTTCTTTTTTTATTATTTATTGAATGATGGTATGCAGTGCTAGCCTCCGCTGCTCCCCCCTCTTCCCCTGTTCCCAGCGTTCGTTAGCCAGTCCCCCCTTATGCACTTGTTTTCGTCGACATNATATTTTCCTCGAATTTCTATCGTAAAATTGATCGAATTTATTAAAAGGCAAAAATATACAGGTTGTGTCGTATAATATGTAAAAATCGTCAATTGCCGCCGTATTTATCAACCGATTTCAATGAAATTCAAGACTTAGCAATTAATAAACATTAGCAACAATTAACACGAACCAAAAGAATTCCACAGTATGTCCTACTTTAGAAAAAAAATAAAGAAAAATCGATTTCTCCACACAACAACAAACATAGAAAATAGAAACTAATTTTTTTCAATATATATCTGTCTAAATTTAGGTATGTTCTAGTCCCGGAAAAGAACACATTGCATAGTCCAAGTCCGCGTTTTCTACCATTAGATTCACCATTTGCACGTACACCAAATCCAATACATCCGCCATTATTTGCTGCAATATTACGTCGTACAACTGGCATTAAAGTATTAGAATGCCATGCATTTATCTGTAAACGTGAAGTAGCAGCTAATGCTTTAGTACGTTGTTGTTTTCATGCTTATGCTGATTCATCGTATGCTAAACAAGTCGATACAGCTGGTAGTATTTATGGTACTTTAGTCTCGGAACGTTTAACAACAACAACAAATAAAGACAAAGTGAGTACACAAATCTCCGAATGAACCATATTTATATGGTAGTTAGGTGGGACACTATGTATATTTTGTTGTTTCAATAAACAAATTAGGGCGAAGAGTGGAAGATGACTAGATCGACATCCGGCTCAACAATGACCATCAATACCATCGGCAATGGTAAAGATGACGTCAGCATCTACAATGGGGATGAAAATCATAAAATATGGGCCGGCTCCCAAGACAACCTCGATACCATCTATGACGTCTATTCAACATCGACAATAAACCGCCCAAATCGACCCAGACAAATCACCCAACCGGTATCGGTACCACCCCCACCCCCAACACCACCCTCTACAACGGCCGGTAAAGATAAAAAGAAGAAATCGAAAAAATTGAGTGCCAGCCGTGAAGACCTCTACTACCCCTCATCATTGCTACTCAATGGCGGTGGTGGTAATAAAGCGAACAGTATTGCCGGTACTATGTTGAAATCAACCCGACAATTGACTACCCCCCAGCCGGTTTATGTAATGGCACCGGCACCACCACAAACACTACCAAATCCGAAATTTTTCAAACCCCATGGTAATACGTTTTCGCACCGGCCGAGGGGTAAAGTATTGATACCAGCCCGGCCGATACCGCCCCCTTTAGTACCATTACCCCCGGTTATAATACCGACAACAATGACGAAAAATAAAAAGAAATCATCATCGTCATTATCAATAAAACAAACAGTTGAAGAACCAATTTATATGCCAAGTAATCGTGCCTTATCACCAATTGCCAGTTATCAACCGATTAATTTTCCACATGAGGCATATTTAATGCAACATTATGCCACTATGGAAGCCCAAAATAATAATAATAATAACACAAAAAAACGAAGAGAAAAGAACAAATTGAACAAAAAACTGACACAAAGTATGAACGGTTTAGACGATCCAAATTTAGGCCTATCGCTATCCCCTCCCATAAATGGTGGGGGTAATAAGAATAACGACGATGACAGTCCATTCAATACCGGCATCTATCGGAAGAAAGGCCATTTAAACGAACGGGCTTTCAGTTATTCGATACGACAGGAACATCGGAGCCGTAGTTATGGATCGTTGGCGAATTTGAAATTCGCCACCCCCATCCCCAATGGAGATGTAAGTCTATCAACCCCTAATTGAAATAATTTTAAGGTTATATAAATTTGACAGATGGAAGACCGGGAAGATATGAAAAAAGAACGGGAAATCATGCAAATGGTACAAGATTTAGATTTATCCGGTGATGAATTGGAACGTTCCGAAGTACCCCGGAATATGTACGAAAATCGTAATCTACCCTTAAATAATCACCACCATAATGGTCCAGTTATTGTAACTACTGTACCACAAATGAACGGAAATCGTAGTCGACGATAAATCGTATGTATTTCTTTTGTTTTTTTATATCTTCATCTGTTCCATTATTTCAATCGACGGATATACTTTTAATAATCACTCTACCATTGAAATTATGTCAAAATTTTATTGAAATATCCGCTCAATTGTAATCGAATCGTATTTAAATAAAACACCCTGTATAGAAAATTCCAACGCTTACTTGTTTAATAATAATTAAGTATGTCTTGACATACTAAAAAATAAATAAAAGACGGTCAATCAATCCGATCGTCATTTGTCTTACTTTCGCCCCACTCTATCACTTGTCCATTACGAATATTTAAACAATCTAGTAGGCCAATAATTGCGTTTTTGTTACAGATGAATCGATTAGAAAAAGACAGTTGATTGATATTAATTAAGACTAAATAAAGATAGAGATAATTGTTCAAATGTTTAAAATAACGGAAAATGGCGGCTGTGATTTTAAGCCGCATTATTTTATTTTTTTTTCAAAATAAATTTGGGGCAATTAGTTGGTAAAATCTAGCGGCAATGTTGCCATATCGACCAAATTTTCCAATAATTTGCTCAATTCACCCTGTATATAATTATAATTTTTATCAAATTAATTAGTGGTGGTGGTGTATATTATTTTAAACATCACTATATTTTTAATATATAGCTAATAATAATAATAATAGTAATAATAATAATAATAACAATAATTATAAGTAAAAGACTGAGTCCACATTCTTTTTTTTTATCAATTTCCCCTGCCTCCTCAATCTGGTGGATTAAGCCTTCAAATAACCAAATATTTATTTGTTTTTAAACAATTTTACATAGCCTACTGTATATACGCATCAATATTATTAAATAAAACAAAGTTGGCTATGGATTTGGGAGGAATTTATGAATGAAAATACGAGACAACAACCAAAGAAAAAGACAAAAATTTATCGTCTTTTGTTCCATTCATAGCCGACTTTTATTATCGCAAAACTATCAAATTTCTATTGTTTTAAGTGCCATTTTTATCAAATTTTAATCAATTTTTTTTGGGGGGTTATTCTATTATTCTAACGGCATTGTGTAATATAATTTGTTTATTTTTGTATAATTAATTTTTTAATTATATTTGTGTATTAAAAGAATTGTTATTGTAAAAATTCAAATAAATTTAATCAAATCGCCTATGTTGTTTGATTTAAACCCCATCTTATTGGTTATTCTAAATTGTCGATAATTGATTGGTTAATATCTAACCAATAGAAAGATAGGATTAATGGAGAATGGCAACAAAATGGAGGATTCAGATTGAATCACCAATTATTAATTAACGTATTTTAATTTTTTGTTTTAAATTAATAATGAAGATAATTACCTTAATGATAATGATGATGATGATGAAAATGAAAGAAATGATATTTTGTTTAATTTTTTTCAATCACTTTCTGGTTCTTTTAATTTCGCCAACAACATGGCGCGTTGTTTCTCCAATTCTGATTCACTCAATTCACCACCACTTTTAATTGGATGTTTCATATCTTCAGATGGTGTCCTCTAAAATTTAATTAAATAATTACAATTGTTAAAATTCCAATAAAATTATATAGTTGGCTATGATTAAGTCATATAAGAGGTAATTTGATTCATTTATTTGTTTGCCAGTTGAAGAATTCGTTGAATTCAAAACGTAAGTCGTAGTTTGATACGTTTACTGGTAAAATCATTGCCAACTATGATTATTACAACAAAAAAATAAATAAATAGTTGGCTATGATTTGACTTACGTAGGTATCTTGATTCGATCATTTATTTTTAACCAACAAATACGTCAAATTTAAAGTAGAAAGTGAGCTATGATCGTTTGTCAAAATTTTTATATAATAATAATAATAATAATAATAGTAAAATATTAATAATACAATGGCGTAACTTACTGATGGACTTTTACGTTTATGTTTCTTTTTCGATTTTTTCTTACGATATTCCTCTTCCGTTATATCCGAATTATTTGAACTACTACGTGAACGTTTTATTATTTTTTGTTTTGATTTCTCATTATCAGAATCACTACTTGATGTACGATATTTTTTGTTTTTCTTTTTCTTCGATTTTTTCGATCTTGAATGATGATGACTACATGATTCTTCCATTTCATGTTGAAAATCCTAAAAATTCAACATTAATTTTATTATTATTAATGTCGTAGATTAGTTCATAGATTATTGTTTCTGATCAACATGGCCAACTTTAATATTGCACGAAATAATTAACAACTCATTCTATTTATTTCTCGTTATAAGCGATTTTACGTATATAACAGTACAAAAACGAGAAAATTCGGATATAACGAAATTTCGTTATATCCGAACATATCTCGTTATAAGCGATTTCGCGTATATTGAAGTTCAAAACGGGAAAATTATAGACATCTATACATCCAATACCGTATAAAACGTCCAAACGGATATAACGAAATTTCGTTGTATCCGAATATTGCTCGTTATAAGCGATTTTACGTACATTAAAGTTCAAAAACGGGAAAATTATAGACACCTATACATCCAGGAAAAAATCATACACATATACATACGTCCAGTAACTACAAAACATTCAAACATCGCTTATAACAAAACTCCTCGTAATATCCGAACATATCTCTTATAAGCGATTTTACGTATATAACAGTAGAAAACGAGAAAATTCGGATATAACGAAATTTCGTTATATCCGGATATATGTCGTTATAAGCAATTTCACTTGTATTGGAGTTCAAAAACGAAAAAATTATAGACATCTATATATCCAATATCGTATAAGACGTCCACGTGAGATTGTTTATAACAAAATTCCTCGTTATAAGCGGTTTTACGTAAAATGTAAAAAAACAAGAAAAAGCATACATATAAACGTCCAGTAATTTACAAGATTGGTTATAACGAAACGCCTCGTTATACCCGAATTTATCATTATAGGCGATTTTACGAATATAAAAGTACAAAAAACGAGAAAATTATAGACACCCATACATCCAATTTCGGATAAGACGTTCAAACGGATATAACGAAATTTCGTTATATCCGAATATTTCTCATAATACGCGATTTTACATATAATAAAACTTTAAAAACAAGAAAATTATAGAGACCTATACATTCAGTACCGTATAAGACATTCAAACAGGACTGTTTATAACAAAACTACTCGTTATATCCCAATATAACTCGTTATAAGCGATTCAACGAATATAAAAATATAAGAAACGAGAAAATTATAGACACCTATACATCCAATATCGGATAAGACGTTTAAACGGATATAACGAATTTCGTTATTACCGAATATTTCACATTATAAGCAATTTTACGTATATTAAAACTTGAAAAATAAGAAAATTATAGAGACCTATACACCCAGTATCGTATAAGACTTTCAAACAAGACTGTATATAACAAAACTCCTCGTTATATCCGAATATTTCTCGTAATAAGCGATTTTATAAATATTAAACTATAAAAAAAACCGGAAGATTATAAACACCAATACCGTAAAGACGTCCAAACGGATATAATGAAATTTCGTTATATCCGAATATTTCTCGTTATAAACGTTTTAATGTATATTAAAATAGAAAAAAATCAAAGAAAATTACTTTATAGACCCGTATACGTTCAGTATCTGAATTGAACGCCAGAAATTCCTCTTCATTTTCAATTTTCGGCCGTATCTCATCCCAATTCAATTCAAAATCGATATTTAATTCACGTAATAAATTTTTAAAATTCATCTCCAATTTCTTCATCCGTTTCGATTCTTCTTTTAAACGTTCTTTCTCTTTAATTTCGGCCTTTTCCAGTAATGAATTATAAGTTAATTTAACATTACCGGCATCCAATTGGGCACTACGTTTATCTTCACAAATAATTGTAGCAAATTGATCGAATGTTGTATCGATTTTGACATCGAATTGTTTTTCACGTAGAATTTCTTTAATAATTTTCTTTTCATCATGAAAACGTGCTTTCAAATCTTCAACATAGAATTTAAATAGATCCAAAGGTGTAGAACCGTGTTGACCTAAAATTTCAACCACAAAAAAATGAGACACCCGATATAATAAAATTCAAAATCCGCGCCACTTTATTACAAATATTGCGATTTGATTGGTTCTAATTGGAATCCAAACCAAGGTCACGCTCTTTGATTGGTTCTAATAGGCGCCAAATTTGAATTCAACTTACCCAACATGGCGGAAAATCGTACATCAGCCGATATAATTGGATATAATTCAACCCATAATGACATTGATGTTAATTTACCTTCTTCATGTAATGTATCCAATAATGCTAAGAATTGATCGCGATTTTTGCGATGTTGCCGTTTCATACGTTTCTTTTCTCGCTCTTTCTCTTCAATATATTCCTTTTCTAATACACGTATATGTTCTTCAAATACAATTAATGCATCCTCTTTATCCATAGCCAATAGATTCACATCATTTTTAAATGCATTATTATTTAATAATAATGCCTGTGCTTCACACCATGTTGTATCGTAATTAATTTTCGTCATACTATCTAAGACTTCGGCTAATTTCTTCATATTGCGCTTCTTCAAAATTTTCGCCTCCTCTTTTTCACGTTTCGATAATGTGAACATTACATCTTCATAGATGTCGCGACGATCTGAATCATTGACATTAGTCCAAACCTAAAATGGAACACTCTGTAGATTTTATTTAAATATCGAATAAACAAATGAATCAAGCCAACTATGAGATGAAACAAAATACACAAATTTTGTTAAAGTTGGCCGTGACTTTAATGAATAGAGTCATAGCTTGCTTCATATTCTACCAATCAAAAAACAAACAAATGAATCATAGCCAACTATGAGAGGAAACAAGATACACAACAAATAGTTGGCTATGATTTTTAATGAATTGAATAGGCGGCTATGATTTTAATGAATAAATTAACCAACAATTAATCGAATCAAGTTACGACCTAATTTAATGAATAAAACATGGCCTACTTACTTCTAAATGTGAAAACATCTCATCACATTTATAATATTTCGTTAATGATGTGATTTTATCGCAATTCAATAGAAATTCTTCTAATTGTTCTTTTGATTTTTTCGCTTTTAAACGATTCTCTTCTTTTTCATCTTTTTGTTTTTGTGTTTTATAAGCATTGAATACTTGTTTTTTTTCATTTAATTTTTTAAATGTCTCATAACGTGGATCATTCGTTATAATTTTAACACATTGTTCCCATGTGGCATTCGATGGTACATTTTTCGATTTTAATAATTCTTTAAATGCCTCCATTGCCTCTTTTTTATCTTTAAATACAGGCATTGTTGTTGATGGTGATGATGTTGTCGTTGTTATTGATGTTGTTGTTGTTGTCATCTCATTTTGATTGGAATTTTGTTGATCTTTTATTGAATCTGAATAATTATTCAAACTATCTGGTTCTACGAAAGAAAAAAAAATAAATTATTCACAATTTTTCTAAAAAAATCCCACAGATGGCTGTATTTTTAGTTACGTGTGTCGTAGCTTTATTCGGTCAATTAAATGTCAAATTTAGTCCAATATGAATCAATCACAGACACTGTAGCAAAAGCATAGCCAACTGTGAGGTTAATTTCCACAGTAAACTTGATATAATTATAAAAATCATTAAATTATTTACAAATTTTTTTTCGTTTAATTACCTCGCAGTTGGCAATGTGTTTGGTTATAACGTATGTCGTAATTTTATTCAATCACTTAAATGTCAAATATATCTAGCCATATGAACCAATCTACGACACTATGTAAAAAAAAGCATAGCCTACTGTGAGGTGAATTTCCATGGTATACTTGATGTAATTATGAAAATCATCAGATTTAGATTTTTTTCAACTGCTTCGTAATTGGTTATGTTTTTGATTATAACGTGTGGCGTAACTTAATCATTTAAATGTCAACTGTAGTGCAATATGAATCAATCAACGACCTTTCGTAGTAAAAGCATAGCCAACTGTGAGGTTAATTTCCATGGTATTCTTGATATAATTATCGATTTTTTTTTAATTATCTCGTAGTTGGCTATGTTTCTGGTTACAACGTGTGTCGTAACTCTATTCAATCACTTTAATGTCAAATTTATTGTATTATGAAGCAATCTATGTAAAAAACAAAACCAATTGTGAGGTTAATTTCCATGGTATACTTGATGTAATTATAAAAATCATCAAATTATTTTTTAATTATTTCTTAGTTGACTATAACGTGGGTCGTAACTTAATCATTTAAATGTCAAATGTAGTGCAATATGAATCAATCAACGACACTATGTAATAAAAATATAGCCTACTGTGTGGTAAATTTCCATAGTGTACTTAATACAATTCTAAAAAACATCAATTTTTTTTTAATTATTTCGTAGTTGGCTGTTTTTTGTTACAACGTATGTCGTAACTTTATTCGATCAATTAAATTAAATGTCAAATATTGCAATACGAATCAATCAAGGACACTATATAAAAAAGCATAGCCAACTGCGAGGTTAATTTCCACAGTATACTTGATATAATTAAAAAAATCAAGTTCACTTTTTTTTTCAATTACAGTAGTTGGCTATGTTTGTGATTACAAATGTCTAGCAATATGAACCAATCTACGACACAATGTAAAAAAAGCATAGCCGACTGTGAGATGAATTTCCATGGTATTCTTGATATAATTATCGATTTTTTTTAATTACCTCGTAGTTGGCTATGTTTCTGATTACAACGTGTGTCGTAACTTAATCATTTAAACATCAAATATAGTGCAATATGAATCAATCAACGATATTTTGTAGTAAAAGCATAGCCAATGTGACGCAAATTTCCATAGGGTACTCAATTCAATTATAAAAAACTTTTTTTTTAATTATTACTTCATAGTTGGCTATGTTTTTTGTTACAACGTGTGTCGTAACTCTATTCAATCACTTTAATGTCAAATTTATTGAGATATGAAGCAATCTACGACACTATGTAAAAAAACATAGCCAACTGTGAGATGAATTTCCATGGTATTCTTGATATAATTATCGATTTTTTTTAATTACCTCGTAGTTGGCTATGTTTCTGGTTATGTGTCGTAACTTAATCATTTAAATATCAAATGTAGTGCAATATGAATCAATCAACGACATTTTTTAGTAAAAGCATAGCTAACTGTGAGGCAAATTTCCATAGGGTACTCAATAAAATTATAAAAACCTTTTTTTTTAACTATTATTTCATAGTTGGCTATGTTTTTTGTACCACGTGTGTCGTAACTTAATTCAATGACTTTAATGTCTAATTTATTGTAATATGAAGCAATCTACGACACTATGTAAAAAACAAAGCTAACTGTGAGGTGAATTTCCATGGTATACTTGATATAATTATAAAAATCATCAAATTACCAATTTTTAATTATTTCATAGTTGGCTAGGTTTTTTGATACGAGTGTCGTAACTTTATTCAATCACTTAAATGTCAAATGTCTAGCAATATGAACCAATCTACGACACTATATAAAAAAACAAAGCCAACTTTGAGGTTTTTAATTATCTCGTAGTTGGCTATATTTTTTGGTTACAACGTGTGTTGTAACTTAATCACTTAAATATCAAATATCAAATATGAATCAATCAACGACACTTTGTAATAAAAACAGCCTACAGTGTGGTAAATTTCCATAGTATACTTGATATAATTACCGGTTTTTATTGGTGGATTTGGTAGAGAAATTGCAGCTAATGTAGCAGCCATTGCTGATTCTAAAGCACTTTTACCACCAGGACTGGCAACTGTAACATAAAAATAAAAATCACTAACAAATTAATATTTCACCGAAAAGTTGGCTGTGTCTTTAATATAATTGTGTCGTAGTTTGTTTCGACATTTTGATAAAATATGAACCAAACTACGACACTATTAAATCAAAAACACAGCCAATTACGATATAAAAATATTGTAGTACATTCTGTGTAATAAATCGCTGAAATTAACCTGATTTTGGTGAATTTGATGCTGAGGTTATGTGATTTAATGGTAATTGTGCTGGACTTGTTACTTCACTGGGTGTACCAGTAGCTGAAATTGGTTTATTTCTACAAAAATAATAATAATAATTTATCAATAAAACAATTGAAAAAACAAAAAAATTACTCTTCAGCTGCTATCTTCTTTTTAATCTCCTCCAATTCGGGGGGAATCACCCATCTAGATTCTTTTGTATTAACGTTATGGTAATAAATTTTACCGTTATCAGCAACATATTCTTTCCATGCACACTGCGATAATAATAACTACAAGAAACAAAAGACAAAACGATCATTACTTTCTACACAGAGTGTACAATGCTATTTCACCGATAGTTGGCTATGATTTTTTGGATTTTTCATTTATGTAATGGAGAAACAAACAAATGAATTAAGTAGTTGGCTATGATTTTAACAAACAATTCTAGCCTACTTCGTTCTTGACCACATTTGTCAACTATCCACACGAAAGACAAACAAACGAATCAAGTTACGACTCAACTTATCAAAACCACAGCCTACTACCATTTGAAATAGCATAGTGCACTCCGATTAAAACCGAAAAAAAATCGTACTTCCGATGGTGTCTTCAATTGGTCGGGTTTCTGCCACGAACTCTGTTTCGTTATCGAATTATAATAATAAGTCCGTCCATCTGGCGCTTTATGTTCCGTCCATTGTTGATCACCGCCTTGTGTCTGGGGTGTTGGTGGAAAACCACCACCACCACCACCACCACCACCACCGCCACTACCACCACCAAAGCCAGGTGGTGGTACACTGAACGGTGGCGGTATCATCGGTTGATGCGGCGGAAAACCGGCGATTGGTGGCATTAGCGGTGTCGCTGTGGCCATTGGTGGCGGGGCGAAAGCCGGTGGTGGTACGTTGGGATCCTTGAAAAAAATTACGATAAACAATAGAACGTTGACATAACCTCAAATTTTCTTTACCATTCTGGTGGGTTTTCAACGATTACTTCATGGTAATTTCAATGAAAATCGTGGAAATTGTTGAATTTTCGTTTCTTCCAGTTGTTTTCCTTATCAAAATGACGAAAATTAACGAAATTATCGAGACTAAACGACGCCACACTTGACGATACAAAAATGATGCGCATGCGCAATTCCATAACCTCCATCGAGTCTTGTAGCAGTACCAACCAATTAAATATCCCTAAAAATCGGTTAATTTAGCAAATTAGATCTACAATTATTGAAAAATCAAGAAAATTATAAATTTAAACTCACAATTTTTGCAAATATTGCGTAAATTTGGCGGAAATTAACCAAAATCACTGCAATTTTAATATTTAATTTTAACATTAAATTTCAACAGTTGGCGCCACTGACTAACCATTTTAACTATTAGTAGCTCTCCAATAACTCAGAAATAACAAATTTTCCGTCTTTTAAACATTGATAAAAAGAAAATTTCGCATTTTCTTTTACAAAAATTCAACAATTTTCACCTCAAAATCAAATAAACAAAATGGCGACAATTGAATAAAGGCGCATGCGTTCGAAACAAGTTGGCCAACCTCAAAAATTTAAGCTAAAATAAACCCAATTTATGGAATTTCTCAAATAATTCAAAAAAATTCAAATATTTTCAAAATATTGTAAGTTCATCACAAAAATCGATTAATTATTAATTAGTCCATGTTGCCAAATTGCGATTTTCTTTCAAATTGACGTCTAGATTAGGTACAGGAAACTGATCTCAACGTTGCCAAATCCCCTTATATTCCCCAATTATTTTAATTTATTAATTTCTTTTTATTTAAATTCAAATCAGTCGATTTTCAACCGTTATCGTGTTAATATCGCTACATTCGAAACTATATTACAATGAACAATCATCTGTACTCCAATAGGGCCGATTCCATCTTCTACACGGCATCTCATCTAAAATGTAAGTATTAACACGCTAATTACCGTGTAATTTGTCGACAAATCCCATTGATAACACGATAAAATTATAACGAATTTACAACATTTAATTTGATAAAAGTGTTGAAATCTGCCACCTACACGATTCAAATCGATGTGAATCTAACACAATCCATCACCATTTCAACACGAATCGTAAATTGAATAAGTAATAAATTGAAAATGATAGATACACCAAATCAAAGTAATTAAAAGTGATGATTAAGTTTGAAAATCGCGGGCTCAATTCGATTTGACAACACTGCCATCTGTGGATTGAATGCGAATCTAAAGCGGTCCGTATACGTTACGTTTTGAATTAAAGCAAACCATATACGCGAAAATTTGTTGTTAATGACAATAATACACGTATTAAATAGAAAATATCTTTATTTTCTCGTAAAAGGCATATTTTAATATCATCAACGTACATTACATCAATAATTTCCGTAATGCAATGTCTTGATATCCGAGAGTTTGTTTTTATATTATTATTATTTTTGTATATTAATTTTATAATAATTATATTGATAGATATATGTATAATAATTGGTATAGTTGTCTTAAATCCTGCACTAGAGAATAGATTAAGAACTGAATTATTTTTTCTATACAGATTTTTAAATAAAAACAAACAAAATAGTATTTACAACGAAAAAAATCAAATAAGCTATGAGAGAAACAAATGAACACGTTATTTCCATCGAAATTTCCCGAAAATAACGGAAAACAAACGAAAATTGCGCAATCTTGGAATAAATTAACAAGTAGCCAATTACAAAACAATTGACAATCAATAATAATAATCAATAATAATAATAATAATAATAGTAATAATAATAATAATAATAACCATAAAACACTTGAGGAAAACATTTGTCTAACACTACACAGAATATCCAACAGTATTCCACCTCAAAGTAGGCTATGTTCGTATACTTGACAACTGAACTATGGGTAAACACAGCCGACTTTGAATATTGTTCGATACTCACAGATATACCACGGTATTTTATCACGAAGTTGGCTATGATTTTTTTGTTTGTTTTTTAATAGTGTCATTTATTCCAATATGAACCAATCTACGACACACGAACCAAAATTACAGCCAATTTCAAGATACGGGTATAATTATTAATAATAATAATAATAGTAATATTGATAATTAATAATAAAATATACAATTATGAAAGCGGAAATACTTCAATAATTTCCACAATTTAAATATTTATAATTCATCATTATCATTATCAAGTGATAAGGGGACTAAAATGATAACAATAAACAAAACAGAAAAAAAATCAAGTGGGTGATGATAATCTGTACAATGTAAATAAAAATAAAACTTAAAAACAAATTCTAAATTAAAAAAAAAATAATAATAAAACAAACAAACAAATAAACAAAAGAAAAACAGACTAGCACTTTACAAATTACATCATTTTTTTTTATTTATAATCGACTATACCACGATAGATTACCAAATAACAGTAGGCTATGGTCTTTGGTACGTAATTCCATTGATTATTTCATATTAAACTTTTTTCAAGTATTTTCCGAATTGACGTCCTAGTTGGCCATGTCTTTCATACTTGATGTCGTAGCTTTATTGAGACTACATTGACATTTATCAAACGTCAAATTGTCCGAACAAAGCTACGACTTAATATCGCAATTCTATTCAGATTGTAGCATATTGTAGATATTTGTCCGAATTAAGCTACGATGCTACGTTTATAAAAAAAGGAAGTTGGCTGTGACTTTTATAGAGTCGAAGTTTTATTCATACTATACTGGGGTTTTCAATAAAGCTACGACATTACACAATAATAGATTGGGATTTATATGTCGTTGATTAATTCATTTTCAATATTTTAGCAAGGTCGAACCAAGCTAAGACAATATTAACGAAAAGCCGCATAATTGTAATGTTAATATAATCAACGTAGTATCGTAACTAGATTCATACAAATATCCGAATAAAGCTACGACTTTACCTTTAAAAAAACCCTAAAATTTGACTGTTAAATGTAATATCGTAGCTTTATTCATACAATAACAAATTTGACTTTTATTAACTATCCGAATAAAACTACGACACTATAATAACATAGTGTCGTTGATTAGTTCATGTTTGATATTTATTACGTTATTTTATAAACGGTCGAATAAAGCTACGACACAATATTCAACCTTTATTTGGTATTTTTACGAATAAAGCTACGACATTACATTAACAAAACGCCACATAGTTGGCTATAAATTTTAATAGGGAATATCGTAATTTGATTCATACAACATTAATAGATTTGCTAAATGTATGAATAAAGTTACGACACAATATTGTCAAAAACTATGATTTCAATATAATCGACGTAATGTTGTAGCTTTATTCATACAACATTTTTTTGAGTGTCTGAACAAAACTACGACATTAAACAATAAATATCATCAATTGACACTATAATTTTACGAATAAAGTTACGACAATATTAACTCATAGTTGGCCATGATTTTAATATTGATTCATACAACACCAAGAAATTCTCCAAATGTATGAACCAAGTTACGACACAATATTGTCCAAAACTATGATTTCAATATAATCGACGTACAGTATTTCTTCAATTTTTTCAATATATCAATAAAGCTACGACATTACATCAACAAAACGCCATAAAGTTGGCTTTAATACTGAATATCGTAACTTGATTCATACAACACCGATTCTGAATAAACAAGAAATTGTTAACGAATAAAACGCCTGATAGTTGGCCGTGACTTAATATCGTAATTTGATTCAAAATGGCCGAACACAGCCAACTTTATAATAAAATATCGTGGTATATAAATTTTTCTAAATATAATTTCTAATTAATTAATTAAACAATTTAATTAATTGATTAATTAATTAATTGAGTTTAATCTATGATAACATAAGGCAAAATTTTCAAAATTTCGCCATTATATGATGGTACATCGACAACTTCATGCCATTCACAAAATGTCCGCCCACTATTATCATCATTATTATTATCCCCATTATTATTACCGATAATATCACTTGTCCTGTTATTATCATTATCATTATCATTATCTGTAATATTCACACTATTATCACTATTATTATTATTGTTATTATTATTATTGGTAGTGTTTTGTTCACTTTCTGAGATGCTGTATTTTTGGAAATTCTCACAATTAAAGTCATTATTATCATTATTATCATTACTATTATTATTATTATTATTGATAATATTGTTATTATTATTATTATTAATTAATTTAACATCTTTTGGAATTGTTTCATTATTTACATTAGGCACTACATTCACATATAATAAACCATCATTGGTCATTTGTGGTAATTTTTTTGTATTATTTAAACTATAATTACCATTAATATTTTCTAAGTATTTCGTATGTAAATCATTTAAATTTATACAATTTTTATTTAATTTATTATTTAAATAATTACGTGCTGGACAATCGATTGTTTCAATAAATTCATAATGTTTCTTTTGTTGTTGTTGTTGTTGTTGTTCTAATGATTGTTGTTGTTCTGTTGTTAAATTATCATCAACAACAACATCAATACCAACAACAACACTATCAACATCATCAATTTCCCTCAATATACACGTACATATCGGTTGTTTATTATTAATATCATCATCATCATATAACACGTTTTTATCAATTGGTGGTAATAATTTCAATGCCTCCTCGATACTTAATGATTTAATTCGATTATCATCAATATTATCATTTAAATTATTTGTATTATTATTATTATTAATATTATTATGATTAATAATAATTTCATTTTTATTATCAGTCTCATTATCATCAACATCAATATCAATATCAACATCATCATCGATTTTTGTTGTTGTTGATAATGTTGTTGTTGTTGTTGCTGTATCAATATCATCAACTATTATAATTTCATCATCATTGTTATTTAATAATGATAGATTTTTATCATTGATCACACTACCTGATTCTATTGTTGTTGATGTTGTCGGTGATGTTTTGTTTTTTTGTGAATTTTTATAACGATTCGAATTTGTATTTAATTTTTGATCAATAATCGACACACGTTCGGTTAATTTAGCTGCCCTAATATTCAGATCTTCTTTTATTTTATTCGTATTATTATTATTATTATTTGTATTGTTGTTGTTATTATTGGCAAATATAGAGTTTGTTTTATTTTGTAAACTGGCAATTAGTTCTTGTGTTGTTTTAACTTTTGAATGTCCACCACGCGATACAGCTAATTTATTACTAAATGATGTTTCGGCTTCATCAATTAAATTTTTATGATTTTTTGAACCTTTTTTACGGCCACGTTTCTTTGGTAATTGTTGTTCTAATTGTGGTTCATCTTGTTGTTGTTGTTGTTGTTGATGATTTATTATTAAACTATTATTATTATTATTATTATTACTATTATTATTATTGTTATTACTAGAATTTAGATCAGTTGTATTTATCACATTTTTAGGTGGAGTTGTTATTGTTGTTGTTGTCCCTGTTGTTGATAATATTGTTGTTATTGTTGTTGTTGTTGTTGTTGGGTTTATATCTTTAAAACTCGAATTTGAATTGTCGCTAAAATCGTATTCTGTTGTTTGTCCATTGATTTTTGGACGTTTTATTGTTGTTGTTGATTGTTCTATTGTTTGTTGTTGTGTTGTTGATCCAAATCCAATAATTGGGCGTTTTCTTGTTTTATCATCATCACCACTTTGTTGTTGTTGTTGTTGATTTGTTGTTGTTTTTAAATGACCATTTGGTTCAGGTAAAACAATATTCCGCCATTTTTTCACTAATTCTTTGGCCCTCTTTGATAATGCATCATTATTAGTTTTACGACGTAATTCATTCACATGTTTCCCTAATCGGGTGGTCTAAAACAAACAAAAAACAAAAACATATGAATAAATAAACAATAAAACACATAATGTCGTAACTTTATTCATATTTCACTATATCTCACGCCTGTTAAAATATTTATCAAATGTATAAAACATACGTCGGCTTCTTAATTCAACTAAATAATCTGCATTACCGACAATCTCTTAAAATAACTAACCTAACCTAACCTACGTTCACAAAATCATAGGCTACTGCGAAACGGAATAGCATGGTACATATAATACGAAAAACCCAGCCTACTGTGAGGCCAATTATCGTAATAACAAAATATACAATAACATTCAACTGTTTCAAGTTTTTTAATGTATTTATCAAGTGTATGAAACAATCAAAGACACTACATACAAATATCAGGTTAACGGTATACAACAATATTTAGTTCAGCTATATTTTGATTACGTAGTGTCGTAACTTGGTACATTTGGTATTTGTTTTTTTAAATGTATGAACTAATCCAAGTTTCGAACCATTGTGTGGTAAATTATCGTGATACTAAAATATACAATAGTATTTAACTTTAAAGTTGGCCATATTTCTATTAGATAGTGTCGTAACTTTACCCATACTTCATGTTAAAGTATTTATATAGTATATGAATCAATCTAAGACACTACAAACAAAATACACGGACAACTGCCAGATTGGCGATATACAACAGTATTTATTCCAACAGTTGGTTAAGTTTCAATTAGATAATGTCGTAACTTTATTCATATTTCACTATATTTGGCAATTGTTAATGTATTTTGCAAATGAATGAACTAATCTAAGATAGACTATAAACCTGGCCATATTTCTATTATGTAGTGTCGTAACTTTACCCATACTTCACGTTTGTAAAAGTATTTATCTAGTATATGAACCAATCTAAGACACTAAAAACAAAAACACATAAACAACCACCAAATTCACGATATACAACAGTATTTAATGCAATATGTCGTAACTTTATTCATATTTCATTACATTTGGCATTTGTTAATGTATTTAGCAAATAAATGAAGTAATCTAAGACACTAAGTTCCAAAGATATAGCCAACTTTGTAAGTCTTAGCTTGCTTCATACTTTACTAAATTTGTCTTTTTTTAATATTAGAAAAAACAACGAATCAAACTAAGACACTACGTAACCCATACATGGCAAGATAAATTATTTTTTGTGCAGCAGTTGGCCATGTTTTTCTAACGTAATGTCGTAACTTTATTCATATTTCACTATATCTCACGCCTGTTAAAATATTTATCGAACAATCTAAGACACTATTTATACCATGTATGGCACGCTATTCCTCTTCGCAATAGTCTATTACTTTATGAACATACGTCGGCTTCTTAATTCAACTAAATAATCTGCATTACCGACAATCTCTTAAAATAACTAACCTAACCTAACCTACGTTCACAAAATCATAGGCTACTGCGAAAAGGAATAGCATGGCACATATGATACGAAAAACCCAGCCTACTGTGAGGCCAATTATCGTAATAACAAGATATACAATAAAACATTCAACTGTTTCTCTTATGTAGCTTGATTCATACTTTACTATATTTCAAGTTTTTTAATGTATTTAGCAAGTGTATGAAACAATCAAAGACACTACATACAAATATCAGGTTAATGATATACAACAATATTTAATTCAGCTATATTTTGATTACTTAGTGTCGTAACTTTATCCATACTTCACTACATTTGGTATTTGTTTGTTTTTTTTAATGTATGAACTAATCCAAGATTCGAACCATATAGCCAATTGTGTGGTAAACTATCGTGATACTAAAATATACAATAGCATTTAACTTTAAAGTTGGCCATATTTCTATTAGATAGTGTCGTAACTTTATCCATACTTCATGTTTGTTAAAGTATTTATCTCGTATATGAATCAATCTAAG
>JACDRQ010000539.1:0-33580 GCA_013841215.1 Hycleus cichorii
TAGCTGCATTATAACCATAACCGAATTCGCAATCAGTAGTGTACGGCTTCAAAACAGGCCTGGCTGTTGTTGCGATATTGACACACATTACATACTTGTTACAGAAGAACGGATCTGGAAAAATCCCAGTGGTGGTGCATTTGAACGGTAAACAAGCCGTACCATCGCAGATCGGATTGCGCTCTTCGGTACATTGCTCATTAATGCACGATTCCGGGGATTTACACGTAGCGACCGGAGTTTTAACCCAATTTTTACCGGTGGGTTGCGTGCACAAAACTAGACTCGTACAGGATTCGCATAAAAGGCCGCCTTCGGTGCAGTTCTTAGGGATTATAGGGCCACAGGCGGCGGTTAGACGGTAATCGAGCAATAATCCATTACAGATTGATAACTAAAAGATATTCAATAATTAATATTCAATTAATTAATTGTGGAATTTTTACCTCGATTATTGTAATTGTTGCGATTATTAACAGCTTCATTGTCACTGATTAATGAATTATCTAGAATTGGGGGCTCGCGCTTTTATACTTACATTTAGGTATTTTTCTTATTATTTTATTGTTATTATTATTATCGTATCAGGTGATGAAAAAAACTTGTTACAGATTTCGTGGAATGTTTGCGGTACTTCATATTTGTCGTTTGTTAAAAAAGAGCCGCTCGTTATTATTATTGAGGAAAACAAATAGAAAAACAAGATTTTTAAGATTTTATCAATATAGAGTAAACAGGAGAAAGATTAATTGATTAAATTTTTCCCAATTAGGTCGGATTTTCGAAGTCTACATAATTGGCGCCGTTACGAAATAGTCTCCAAAACTGACAATAGGTGGCGCTATGCTCACTTGAAAGAGCTGCATAAAAAAGACTATATATCTGTTGAAAAATGTGGACATTTCAGATTTTCATCACAATTATACCAATATCGAGTAAACAGAAAATCAAATTTTAAGTTAACCGACATTTTAAAATCTATATAATTACCGCCATTACATTACAAAAATCGTCACTTTAATTACCGAGAGATGGCGCAGCTTTCAAGTGAATTAAATTATTACAAAATTTAGCAAATTTATTGTTGACTTTAACAATTATTTTAGAATTCAAGTTTTTTTCTAAAATTACACGAATTAGAATAAATTATATCGATAATACAGTAATTTGTTAAGGTCACTTGACAATTACCATATTTTTAGAGGTGTATACTCTTTACCTTCATAAGTTCCTGATACAAAATGCGGAATTTTCGATGAGAAAGACGCATGGAACGTGTATGCTGGTTATGCAGCCAATTATACAAACGGTATATGAAGTTCTATAAATTTCGGATACCGATTTCATTCTAAAAATTGTTTATAATCGATACAAATTGGTGAATTTTTCTATAAGTCAGGCTATTTATAAATTCCGCCCCGTTCATATTTATTTTCGCAACAATATTGTAAATCAATTGATTTTTACAACGAATTACCGAGAAATTCGTATGCAACTCAGCTGTCCAACTGGTATGCGCCGACAATTTGTTCGAAATGCCCTTGATCTTTGCAGAGTCGGCCCTGCAACCCCTTGAAAACAATCGATTTTCCAGCCGGCACATCCAACTTGCGCGCATCCCTGAAATTTCCCCAAATGCTAGACGCACCTCAATATTCGAACAACTAAACCGTTTTAATTTCGTAATTATCTGTGATAAAATTGATTGAATTCGGGCTGGAATAGTGGTTGATGTTGTAAGAATGCCCGGCTCACGGAAGATCATTTTAAAACATGTCATGTCGGGAATTTGCACGAAAATGAACCGTACAAAACAACTACCATCTGATATAATGGAGACGCCGTTGAATCGTTGTTTGAATACGTTCGATATAACGCTATTGGGTAAAATTCTAATTTTATTGTGTGAATTGATAAATTGTGTAATTTTCCAGGTGTTGGCCATATGGTCGGTGCGGGGATTTACGTGTTGACCGGCACTGTGGCCCGCGATATGGCCGGTCCGGGCATCACTTTATCCTTCCTATTGGCCGGATTGGCGTCGTTATTGTCGGCTTTGTGTTACGCTGAATTCGGGACTCGGGTACCGAAAGCCGGCTCGGCTTACGTGTACACGTACATCAGTATCGGTGAATTTTGGGCGTTTGTGATTGGTTGGAATATTCTACTCGAGCATATGATTGGGGCCGCGTCGGTCGCTCGCGCTTGGAGCGGCTATGTCGACTCGCTATTCGATGGTATTGTTAGCAATACGACAATTTCGATAACTGGCGAGATGCACGAGCAATTATTGGGCCGTTATCCGGATTTTCTGGCGTTTACCGTATGTATTGTGTACGCCTCGTTATTGGGTATCGGCGTTAAAGGCTCAGCTATCGTTAATAGTCTTCTAACGATCATCAATTTAGCCGTAATGGCCATTGTTATAGTCGTCGGTTTTTACTACGAAAACGAAGCGAATTGGACGTCACAAAAGGGCGGTTTCTTGCCGTTCGGAATAAGCGGCGTTATCGCCGGCGCCGCTACCTGTTTCTACGCCTTTGTCGGCTTCGATAGCATCGCCACGTCCGGTGAAGAAGCCAAAAATCCCTCATTCTCGATCCCTATGGCCACAGTAATAGCCATGGGTATTGTAACCTTGGGCTACATCCTAGTATCGGCAGCTCTAACTCTAGTCATCCCCTACAACGAAATCAACCCCAATGCGGCCCTACCGGAAGCCTTCAGCCATATCGGCATGCATTGGGTCAAATATGTGGTCTCTTTGGGGGCTATCTGCGGTATGACTACCACGCTATTCGGCTCGCTGTTCTCGCTACCCAGATGCATGTACGCTATGGCCGTTGACGGGCTACTTTTCGGTTTCTTGGGCGATATCAATACAAAAACACAACTACCCCTGACGAATCTGATCGTATCGGGGCTATTTTCGGCGATAATCGCCTTATTGTTCGATTTAGAGAAATTGGTGGAGTTCATGTCGATTGGTACTCTATTAGCGTACACGATTGTCAGTGCTAGTGTTATAATCCTGCGATATCGGCCGAGTTACGAGATGGTGTCGAGCGTGCGGAAAACGTCCACGCCAGTTTCGGAAATTTCCGCCTCCTCAACCACATCCGAATTGACAACACCCGGTTCTTCGAACGATTACATCTCAGTTGTTGGTACTCTACGTTTACAATACAGCTGGTTGAATCCGCTCTTTGGTAATTGCCAGCCGGGCAGTGTTGTAACGACTTCGGTGTTTATTTTCACCACATTCAGCGGGGCTTTGTGTATTTTGCTGCAAGTAGCGAATTTAACGGACGGTATTTGGTGGACGATCGTCCTAGCCGGTTTCTTCATCTTCACCATGGCTGCGAGTCTGTTGGTGATCGTAGCCCATCACCAGAACACCAATGGGCTAACCTTCAAAGTACCATTAGTACCGTTCATTCCGGCTTTGAGTATTCTGTGCAATTTGGAATTTATGGTGCATTTGAATATTTTAACATGGTTGAGATTCTTCGTCTGGATGATTATCGGTGAGAATTTCGATTGATTTCCGGATTTTCGGTGAATTTTCGCTATTTTTCCAGGGATGTTGGTGTACTTTTTGTACGGCATCCATCACAGTAAAGAGGGCGAAGGTAATTCGTCGTATTCGATATTGATGACGTCTTCGGAGGCTGTTAAGGAGAAATGGGGTGCAACAACGCGGACGAATTTGAAAGGGACGTTTACACGGCGGAAATCGTCGGCCGGTGATCGCGATGCTATCGTCGATGAAGCGGAGACTGTCGAATAAAACGCCACAAAACTAACAGATTTATCAGAGATTTATTGTAAATATTAGAGATATAAATGTTGGGTAATTATAATAAAAATAAATCATAGTTGTGTAATGAAATTCTCATCGAAATTGTCTAAATTATAACACGGAACATCATCAATGGTTGGTGGGCCGTTTGGGAAACAACTCGTTAGTAGATCGTTAGCTTTTATCTAGAAAATTTCCATAATTTAGACATGTTGCAACACAACTATACTGTATAATTTACCTTCTTTTCAAGTATTTCATCGAAATTGTAGTTTTTATAAAGAGCGATCGTTTTTAATGTACGCAACGACCTCAACCTTCTGCCAGGCTCAATTTCCAACAATCTCAGCAGTAAATCTCGAAAATCACGATTCAAACAACCATCGAATTCAACTCTTCTCACCGTTGATGAGTCGTTTCGTTCCTCAACTATCGACGGAAACTATTGAAACAAATCGAAATTATTTACGATGCAAATACAGGCGCGGATCGGAGCCAACCGCCATTAGGAGGCCCATGACATTGCCTTTTAAATTTAAATTAAAACATTAAAAATATCTCGCTTGTTTTTGGAGATATTGTGAAACATTAAACGGATTTAAAATGGGCGTTTCAAGATGAATCTAGGACTTTTTCAGTTTCAGAAAATTCCGATTAAATTTTCAATTACAGGGGAGAATTTTGTAGCGTATTTCTTCGTCATATTTTCAAATATTTTTATATTTTCCCCCATAACTCAACAAATGTTGCTTATTTTTCGGTGATTCTAACAGAGTTTATAGAAAATAGAAATCGCTTTCCGAATTTCCAAGAAATTTCCCAATCGGTTTGCTAGTTTTCCAGGAAATTGCAAAAAGCGCCTCCATTACACTTTTTCCGATTTGGTGCCCCAACAATGCCAGTTTTTAACAATCGATAACTCGCTTATTTTCGCAAATTTTTCAAAGAACCGAACACCAGTAAAAAGAGCATTTCAAGGAGCATTAGAGAAAGTTTTCCGTTTTGGAAAATTCCATTTGAATTTCCACTTATAGGCAAAAATCTAGGCGCATTAATTTCTCTATATTTTTGAACATTTTTCTATATTTTCGAGTATTACTTAGCCATTTTCGAATGATTTTTGTCCAGTACATAGAGAATAGAAAGCGCTTTCTAAAATTCCAAGAAATTTTCCAACCGGCTTGCTTGTTTCCCGAGAAATCGCCAAAAATTGAACGACTTGTTTTGGAAAACCAGCGGCATCGATGAAGATCTAGTGCGTGCTTTTGGTCCGCCATCGGGCCCAAAATGGTCCGATCCGGCGCTGCACAAATCGTTATAAATTATGAAACACGCATTTCCGCCTGTGGTTCGTTTTTCTTCAACCACAATCATTCAAATATCCAATAAATTATGATAATTTTATGCGATTTTGATGAACGGTAAAGCGAAAAATATTACGAACGCTAGAGGACATTCTCTTGAACGCCATTAAATCAATTAAACATCAGTTTAATTTATCTTACTTCGATCGGCTAACGGGAATTTTGAAACTCTCACAGAATTTCGGAAATTATCAATTTTCTCCATTCAAATCAATATCGAACGTTATGAAACTGTTAGTTTTGGTTATTATTCAAAAAAAAATTGTTATATAAAATTAAATTCGAAGCTTTCATTATTAGGTTATGTTGTTGGAATTTCGAAATTCGCGCCATTTGGGGTTGGTATCCGTGATTTTCCACGAGATTTCAAAATTAACAAATGATTGTCACAGCCCACTTGTGTTAACTATAAATGTAACCTTTTCATTAGTTTATTTTGTGTGTGTGGTTTTTTTTTTTAATAAATCATTGAATTGAGTAAAACAATATAAATTATAATATTAGAATTAATTACTTATTCAATAAATATCATCGTTTAATAATCGTAAAATCAGTAATTTATTATTTTTGAGTTGGCATCACTACATAGAAATGGCTGCCGGATATTCGTCATAGCCAACTTGTAGCATAAGAAAATCGCATATTAATTAATTCCAACCACAAAATATCGATTAATTCGATTATTTTAGCGATTTTGTCGACATAAATGATGAAAAAAACGCGTAATTGCCGCATTTTTATTTATTTACTGTATTAATTGCAACAATATTCTCTATAAGGCGCGAATTTTGAGTTTCTCTAACCTCTTTCTTGAAACTACGCGATTTTCGGGTGTTTTAAGGCGCGAATTTTAATTTTTTCTAGCGCTCTTTGCGAATTCAACCGATTTCTTGATGTTATTTTAAATTTAAATCAATTAAATCGTTAAATTCGGCAGGTTTTCCACGATTTTTAAATATTGTAAACATGCAAAAAACTGGTGATAGCGTTTAATTTTTTTTCTGGTTAAATTTAGCCGGAATTTTGCGAATTTTTACTCGATTCAGTCTCGCAGGAGAAAATGTTAGAAGACACAGAAGAATGTTTAGCAAAAAAGCAATGCATTGAATACGAGAGGACTATTTTTAGCTACAAACATGCATGGGATGTACATAATTGTGTTGATTTTATTCCTTTTTAAAGGCAACTAGAAATCAACTGGTAGTAATCGGAGTTTCTTTTTATTTTCAACTTGGTTTTGTAAAATGTATCCTGTGTGTGTCGCCTGCTTTTCAAGAGCTATAAAATTGTGTTGTTTTTATTGTCTTATTGTTGTTATTGCGCTGACAAGACAACTTTAGATCTAATTTCCTTCGGTATAAAATTATTTACTAGAGGATTTGTTGTTTTTTTAACTGTTTTACATAATCTCGACGGTAATCGTTGTTTTTCTTCGGCTATTTTGCAAAATTAGTATTTAATCCTACTATGAATTGTTTTTTGTGTGTTTTGTACGGATTCCATGCGTCGAGAGTGGCGCCTAACTACCTGCCTGGCGCCGTTCTTCTTCCTTTTATCAATTGTAACCTTTTATTTTGTTATCACCACAATTTCGCTATCCTACGCCCAAAACAACTAAAATTGATGCGAGTCAATTGGATAATCCAGCCCGGATGTACTCACTTTTATCGCACTGGATGATAATGAATGCTATTCTCCGAAGAAAATCCGTTGCAAATTGATAAGAGCGATCTTTAATTGTGTAGAAATGGACAAAACGACCAACAACAAACAAACAAGGTCGGATTTGATGCATTTGGCTTTTAAAATTAAAGTTCGAAAAGCTGGCCAAGGACGGATGCGGCCAATTTCAAAACATTCTTCAATTTAATTGAGCGAAAATGGACGTTGTGAAAAATTGCCAACCACATTCTTGGTAGTTCGATTAGTTTTGTTGGCTATTTTAACGAAATTGGAAACGAACAAAAGGTGTTTGTCCGAAGGTCAATGGGTCAGGCGAGTGTCCAAAAGCTCGTTGCCAAAACTGGTTTCTTTCACAAGATGTCTAAAGATAGTACTTACAACTAATTAAAAAAAAAATCGAATAAAAAACCACGCCTGAAGACAAACAAGAAGATAGCGAATGGAGAATCTCTTCTAGCGCTGAAAGGATTCCATTTAATTTGTAATATGAGATCTATCGGCGTGTTTTAGATTGCGCAAATTCATAATTCAATGATTAAAATATTTGAAACGAGTTCAAAGACCTACGGATAGGATCGATTCGGGCTGTTCGGGGCCAAATTTACGCTCAAATTAACTGTTGTACAATTTTCTTTAATCAATCTCACCATCACCATCATCATCAACAACATCATTATCGTCAACATCAAGTCCATTGGTAGGTAAAACTGGAAGACATGTTTCTATTTATAGTTAGATTGTGAACTAATGTGGAAGTTGGACGACCTTTGATGGCCCCCAAGCGAATTCACACTAAATATATACGCACACATTAGACTCTTTACGATAATTATTCAGCGTTTTTTTCTTATTTTCTTCGCCTTCCCGTTATTATCATCATCATCATCAACTTCATTTATAGTCGACCAACT
This sequence comes from Hycleus cichorii, assembly GCA_013841215.1. NCBI lineage: Eukaryota > Metazoa > Arthropoda > Insecta > Coleoptera > Meloidae > Hycleus > Hycleus cichorii. The sequence continues at coordinate 7,761 of JACDRQ010000539.1, forward strand.
AATATGCATATTTTAAAACTAATAGAAAAGAAATCCAATCGTTTTTTGTTGTTGTTATTGGTGATAACAGTAATGGCAATAATTTCAAAATGGATCAAGTTATAAATAATAATTGTTGATTTGTAATTTAATCAAGATCAGAAAAACAGCTACTGGAATTTTGTATATAGAAATAATGATAAGTGATCAGAAAACGAGTTTTACGCCAACTACAAATTAAGCGGCTCATTATTATTGCACAATAATACCGAAAAAATACAGTAAAACTTGTATATTGTAACAATCCGGATTATTACAAAGTCTTGAAGATACAGTGAAGCCTCTCTAATGAAACACCCAGTTCTAAGTCTCACTTTACAACAATAATTGAGTTCTGTTGTGTTTCCGATTGGATTACCGCAATTGCAGTGTAAATACAGTGAACGCTCCCTAGAGGAGGTTTCCCTATTGGATTAACCAATATTTGTAAATTTTCAAATTTAAATCGAATTATTCCACTAATATTGATGATAGTCATCAGTCAAGTCAATGATTACCTTCAAGATTCTAAGAATTCAGCATTTCTATGATAAACAAATCATCAAAACCAAAGGAATACTGTATTTCCAATAATCGAAGGCTAATCAGTGCTTTTTGCCAAGTAAATACAGTAAAATTTCTATATTGTAACAACAGGATAATGATCAAGCTTAGAAGTTACAGTAAAACCTCTCTAATATTGTCGAATAGATATGTTTCCTGTAGAATTGCCGGAATTTAAGAGCAAATACAGTGAACCCACCCTAGAAGAACTACCGTTTTTCATACAGTAAAGCTTCCTTAATATTAAACTTCAATATTATGAACAATATTTTGAAATTTTCCAATTTTTGATCGAACTATTGTGTGGCAGGTTATGCTGATGATAGCTATTAGATAGGCGAATAATGATTACCTTCAAGATTCTAAGAATTTAGAAGGTAATCATTTTTATAACAAGAAAAAATCATCAAAACCTTAAAGATTCACTGTATGTCCAATAATCGAAGGCTTTTTCAAGCTTTTACAGTAAAACTTCTGTATAGTAACAAGTAGGAATATGACTGAATTTCAAAGATACAGTGTAACTTATCTGATAAGAATTTTGGCGATTATCAAGCGTTTTTTAAAAGTTATTAATTCCAATCAGTTGGCGAAATAACAATAACAGTTTAGTTTCTATAGAATTGCCAGAATTGTAGAGCAAATACAGTGAACACTCGCTAGAGTTTCAAACATTTAAACACAATGAAGCCTCCCCATTTTTGAATCTTTAATTTCGTAAACAATACCTTGGAATTTTCCAATAATTGATAGAACTCTTCTATTGGCAGGTAAGATGATGATGGTCATCAGATAGGTGAAAATTCTAAGAATACAGCCGATTATTTATTAGTTTTTACAATAAAAAACATCAAATAGAAGGCTTTCGGGCTCTTTTACAGTAAAGCCTCTATATCGCAACAACAATGATAGAATTGGCGCAATAAATACAGTAAAACTTGTATATTGTAATAATAAACAGGATTGTGATTAAATCTGAAAGATACAGCAAGATTTCTCTAACACACGGTAAAATTTTGACGATTTTCTAATGTTATTTTGAAAATTGGTATCCAATTAAAAAGGTAAATTACAATTATATTGTTTTCGGTTGAATTGCCGGAATTGTAAAGTAATTACAGTGAACGCTCTCTAGAAGAAGCATCGTTTCAAATGCAGCGAAGTTCCCTATTGTTATAATTTGGAAACCTTCAATTTTGAATCGATGCTCAGACAATGATTAGTTGTCAGATTTTTTCTGATTTAAAAAGAATCATCAAACCCTTAAATTGTATTTCTAATAATCGAATACTTTTGGGTGGTTTTACAGCAAAACTTCTATATCGTAACAACAATGATCGAGTTCGAAATAATTATCATTATACAAAGAATACAGTACAACTTGTATATTGTAATACGCAAGATTACGATTAAATCTGGAAGATACAGTGAGACTTCTCTAATAAACCACCGAAATTTGACGATTTTCAAGCATTATTTCAAGACTTGAAGACATTGGTGGACTAGAAACCAGAATGCTGAACCACTATTTACAGTAAATACAGTGAACGCTCCCTGTAAGAAGCATAGTTTTAACTACAGTGAAACTTCCCTAATGTGAATCTTTGTCAATATTCTGAATAATTTGGAAATTTTCAACTTTTGGCAGGTAATATTGATGACAGTCATCCCTTTCAAGATCAAGTTTGGAAAATACAGTGCGATTTTGCTAATAAAGCATCCAATTTCGATAATTTCCAAGCGTTACTTTAAGGATTAGCATCCAATTAAAATGCAAAATTACAATTATGTTGAATTGCCGGAGTTGTAGAGCAAATACAGTGAACATTCTATACAAATACAAATTATACAACTGACAGGTAATATCGATGATAACCTTCAAGATTCTGGGAAGAATACCACCGATTGTTGGATTTTTTGTAATTCAAAAAGAAACATCAAACCCTGTAGTTCTAATAATCGGACTCTTGGGTGGTTTTACAGCAAAACTTTTGTATCGTAACAACAATGATTCAGTTTGAAATAAATGTACAATGAATACAGTATAACTTGTCTATTGTAATAAGCAAGATTACGATTAAATCTGGAAGATACAGTAAGACTTCTCCAATAAACCACCCAAATTTGACGATTTTCAAGCATTATTTTAAGACTTAAAGAATGCTAAGTCACTATTTACAGTAAATACAGTGAACACTCCATGGAAGAAGCATGGTTTTAAATACAGTGAAGCTTCTCTAATGTGAATCTTTGTCAATATTGTAAATAATTTCAACTTTTGGCAGGTAATATTGACGATAATCATCACTTTCATGATTAAGTTTGGAAAATACAGCGCAATTTCGCTAATAAAGCACTCAATTTTGACGATTTCCAAGCGTTCTTTTAAGGATTAGCATCCAATTACAATTATGTTGAATTGCCAGAATTGTAGAGCAAATACAGTGAACATTCTATATAAATACAGATTATACAAATGACAGGTAATATGGATGATCACCTTCAAGATTCTTGGAAGAATACCGCCGATTATTCATTAGAATTTTAGTAATCAACGGTTTGCTGTATTTGGGCACCATTGGGAGGCTTCCAAGTTGTTGTCCGAAGAGAAAACGTTTCGACAGACCGCGAAGGCCGTGGATTTCTATTAAATTAACGTAGAAAAGGTGCAAAAAAATGATTCGTCTTTAAGTGTGTGTAGAGTGAAAAAGTTGCAACATCATTTCCATCAGGATGCCTTTATTGCCCAGGGATAATGAGGTACAATTGTTACTTCTTCTGACTAAATTAGGTAGTATGGTTGTTTTAAGTCAGTCATTATTCCGATGGATTTGTTGTTGTATGTCGTCCATCTACTGTGTAAGAGAAGACTTTTTAATGATCAGTGGCGGCTTGGATTTTGCAACAACAACAACAAAAAATTATCTAGAAAGAAACAATAATAAAACTTGGTGGTTGGTTGGTTGGTTGGTTAGTTGAAGGAGTTTTGTAGAGTAGAAGAATAAATCGAAATAAAACACCACTAACAACCAAGCAGAGATGATGGCCAAGATATAAAAGTGAGTAGAAAAAGGATGTGTATCTTGGATTATGACCTTGCACGGTCAATGCTTCTGCGATGATGGGGCCGCATGTGTATATGTGTGAGTTAGCCGTTGCAACAACGAGAAGACGAAGAAGAAGAAGAAGAAGAAGAAGACGGGACGCTCCAACGAATCCTGCAACTAACCCAGTGGCGTTACCAGAACCCACCAAAACACCACCCAAATCCACCCAAACTGCACCAAATCAAAACCGATTTGGCCCGCGATTTGACCGCAACAATTCCAAAATAAATCGAATTTTTGTTATTTTCCAAGTAGTTTCGAGTTGTAGAAACGAGTCCCTAATGCTTCGGCTATTTATAGACTGCCGTATTAGACAGGCTGTTTGCTTACAGGGCATAATTATTACCACACATTTACAACTGTTTTCTACATTGATTAAAATGAGTTTCCCATCTCTAAGCATGTAATTAACTATTAAAACGATTCGAGATTGGAGAAAAAACACGAAGATATATCTGTGTGTGTATAAATACAGACAAATATAAAACACGACAACTTTCCTATACTTGGACTTGGACTTGAACTGTAATAATAATCAGGCCGTTGCAGAATAACCAGCGATTTTGCCGTCTAATTTTAAAATTTACAGTTACACAAACAACTCGTTTTCTGTTTCTTCATCTTCTTTTTCTTCTTCTTCTTCAAACGAATGGCTAATAATAAAATAGACAAGATCTTAAATCAATCTAGAAAAAAACCATTGATTGTTGGGACGAGACAACCGTACAATTTTTTCCACACCACAGCAATATTTAATTCGAGAATTGCTCAGATGAAAGGCGATAAGATCGCAGGGCAAAAACTGATAGGTGAAAAAAATCGATGGAATCGTTGGCCAAATATTTGCGATTATATCGAAAAATCCGTTTTTGATTAGCTGAATTAACGACAGTACGCAAACGAGTGGTACCGTTGACGCTGTCCGGTACGGCGAAATTGGCGAAAATTCCAAGTTGTTGTTGTTTTGATCTTGTAGGAAACTAGAAAATTTTCCACTCAATAATTCATCGGTAATTTTGTTTTCGTGGAAACTAATCAATTCAAATTTAATCAAATCGAAAATAACCGCCAACAGTGGCGTATCTGGAATTGTGCCGTTTTGGGTACCGTTAAATGCCGCGATTTTTTGGGCAAAATCTCGATTTGTGCCAATTTTATGATTTATCAGTGTTGTTTTTGTTTTTTTTTTGTAAATATTCGCCGCAGAAGACACATAAAGCACAAAACTTATTGCGTTCTAGGAAAAAAATACTAATAAATAGTAAAGAAGTGGATCTCCTTGTAACGAATTGGCAAAATCTGTTGTTTCAGTTGGACTTGTAAACAATTTTTGGGTCGTGGTTCCAATCTTGAACTCTAATGTCTCTAATTTTAGCACCAATATTCTGATTCAGGTCAATATTCTTAAATTAGGCTCGGTTTTTCGTGAAATTGACAGATTTTAGACACAATCTTGATCCCTAAAGGAGCCTAATTGAAATTAATTGAATCTAATTTTAGCACCCTTGAAACTAATCGATTTGAGACACAATTTTGTACTCTAATTGAGCCTAATTGAACGTAATTTAGACGAATTTTAGCACCATTGGTCGATTTTGGGCACAATTTTGCACCATAAATGAGCCTAATTGAACATATTTGAGTCTAATTTTAGCACCATCATTGCAAGTAAACCGTCTAAAGTCCGGTTTTTCGCGAAATTGATCGATTTTATGCACAATCTTGAACTCTAAATCAAGTCTAACTCAAAACTGATCGATTTTACCTAAAATTTTAAACTTTAATTGAGCCTAATTAAATCTCACTGAGTCTAATTTTAGCACATTTTCTTAAAATTGATGGATTAAAATTAATCGATTCTAGTCAAAACTTTGAACCCTCATTGAGCCTAATTGAATGTAATTTAGCACCCTTGAAATAGACCGATTTTAGGCACAATTTTGAACCATATTTGAGTCTAACTGAACGTAATTGAATCTTATTTCAGCACATTTAAAACTAATCGATTTGAGGCACAATTTTGTACCCTAACTGAGCCTAATTGAACGTAATTTAGATGAATTTTAGCACCTCCGAAAATGTTCGATTTTACGCACAATTTTGAACCATAACCGAGCCTAATTGAACGTATTTGAGTCCAATTTTAGCACCTTTATTGCAAGTAAACCTTCTTAAGTCCGTTTTTTCTCGAAATTGATGGATTTTGACACAATCTTGAAATCTAAATTAAGTCTAACTTTAGCACCCTTTAAATTGATCGATTTTAGATTCAATTTTGAGCGTTAATTGAGCCTAATTAAACCTCACTGACTCTAAATTTAGCACCAATATTCTGATTCAAATCAACATCTTTAAATTGGACTCAGTTTTTCGTGAAATTCACAAATTTGAGCAAAATCTTGAGCCCCAAGTGAGCCTAATTGAAATTAATTGAATCTAATTTTAACACCTTTGAAACTCATCGATTTGAGACACAATTTTGTGCTCTAATTGAGCCTAATTGAACGCAATTGAGTCCAATTTTAGCACCTTTATTGCAAGTAAACCTTGTTAAGCTCGGCTTTCTCGAAATTGATGAAATTTAGTCACAATTTTGAACCCTTATTGAGCCTAATTAAACCCCACTGAGCCTAACTGAAGCACCTTTATTGCAGATAAACCTACTCAAGCTAGGTTTTGCCTGAATTTTATGGATTTTAGACACAATCTTAAACCATAATTGAGCTCTAATTAGCCTAATTTGAAATAAATCGATTTTACTCAAAATGTTGAACTCTCATTGAGCCTAATTGAACGTAACTTAGCACCCTTGAAATTGATCGACTTTAGGCACAATTTTGAACTATATTTGAGTCTAATTGAATGTAATTTAGCCCAATTTTAGCACTTTTTTGCTTGATTTTTCTTGAAATTGATGAATTTTAGATACGATTTGAACCCCAATTGGGCCCAATTGAACATAATTGCATTTACTGCAAGAAAACATTCTCAAGCCCGTTTTTTGTTAAAATTGATGAATTTGGGACGTAATAAATTTTGTACATAGATGGATATTTGAATATTGGTTGGTTCCTGGTTGACGTCAAAATTTAATTAATTGCAGACACGAGAATAACTAAAAATTATGATAATAAAGGTCACCTAACGACAAATAAAACATCGCCAAAAAAACACTATAATTCATCTTTTAGCGCATCAAACAATCACTAAATAAATGAATATTTACTCGAATCAGTGGACGGGGTATAGTTTTAACAAGAAGTATATTGATTAACACGGAAATTTAAAAAGAAAACTTGCATAATAGAGTTTCATGTACGTAGATTTTACACCGATTATCTTCATTTATAAGAAATAAATAAATGATTACAATAATGACGATGATGATGATGATTACAAAGAAATAGAAACGTGTCGGATTATTATTTCAAAAACTACAAGGTTTCTCTTAATTCCCCCCAAAAGGTCATTATTAAATTGTTTATTTTATCTTCAATTTTCATTTAAATCATCTTATAAACAACAACAACAGTCCACGAAATATTCTACGAAATGAAAATTAACAATTATCATGGATAATTCGTATTTATCATTGATGTGTGTTTGCTTTTAAAATGCAGTAAACGTCGCCTGGAATTTTCTTATTATTTTTGTCGTTTTTATTTTATTTTTGCCATAATTTTAAAAATAAAATCGAGGAAAAACCGAAATGTATTCGAAAAATTCAAGGTGATATTTTCACGACAGGAAATCGAATTGATTTTTAATTAAAAACGATTAGAAATTCTCTAGGTGTGTCCAACCCATTCAACGCCACCGACACCACTACACTCGAGCCAAATCGACTTGACTCAACTATCGTATTAGGAGTCAAATTTGAATTTAAATTCAATCGTACTTGAGCGCACTTGACTCGATTATCGTATTGGAAGCCGCGTTGTTTGAAATTTACTATATTTCGATGAAGGAGCGCAATCGATTAGACTTGTTTACCGTATTGGTAGTCGAGTTGTTTGCAGTTTAGTATAATTGTGCCGGGATGAACTAGAATAAGTCGCCGAGTCCTTGGCAATGACAAAAGATGACTCAATTCTCCACGAAATGAATTTAAACGAAATTTTCTAATTAAATCTTGGTAATTTTTACATAATTTTCAAGGTGTATCAGTACAGGTCATCATTTTAATAACGCAAATGACACAATTTCGGCTTATTATTATCGTAATTTTGGAGGTTTTCCGGTTTGCGTCAAAATCCTGAGGTTTCACTTATTTGATTAATTGTTGTTACGTGCAATGATCGATAAAAATACAAGGGCCAGTGTCCTCTGTTTGGCCGTCGCCAATACATTGAGAAAATTCCAGAAACAATTATCTTATTTATTTCGTGTGCGTGTTAGATAGAGAGGAGATATTGTAGAATATTATTCAATTATGATTTATGTGCATTGTAGTCAAGATTCAAGAACGTATTTACGAAAGGATATCCGATGATAAGATTATAAATGCATTCAATTTTTATAATGCCCGACTACTATACGTTTACTATAAGGATTGTACAATTTATTGTTGTAATTGTTGGAAAATAATCGGCCTCCAAGCTGGAATTTCCTTCAATCTCTTGTGCATGCCACACCGTCACCTTTATCCGATTCTTGAAGCCTTTCGAAAACGATTCCAACATCAATTATTGAAATTTCAAAGAGCCCGTTTGAAAATCGCCCAATTGTGGTGCCTTTACCAAACAAAGATGCACCTCTAATATTGTTGTTTGTTGTTGTTGTTAAATCTCGATACGTGTACGTGTAAGAGATAGTTGTTGGTGTGTTAGTGTTTGTGCAAAAGGGGGGATGCCAGCCTATATAATCCTCCAACAATTGTTAGCTTGGCAAACTACTCCAAACGAGTGTGTCAGAGTGAATTGTGTCATACACCTGTAAAACAACCCTTAAATTTTTGATTCGAATTAACCCACAACAACATCGAGTAAGTATTTAGTTTAGTTTAGTTAAAAATTGGGCGAATTTTTAAAAGATTTCAATTGGCGATCAGACGAGAAACCCTCAAATTTCTGAAATTGTATTGGTGAAATTTCTTCGTAAAGGTCGTCTATGTGTTGAAATAATTGTCGATTTTGGGGCCCTTTAACCTCTGAATTTCACCGATTTTCGCTTGGCATTTAAACGAAATGTCATCAGTTTTATGCAATAATTGCATCTTTTTTTCTTCGACTATTAGCAGAATAATTACGATTGGAATCCTTGAAATTTATCAACAATAATGTTTTAATAAAAGAACTTGTTAGTTGTTAAAGAGAGACAGATTGGCAACAATTGGGAAGGTTGTGTTGAATAGTAAGAGAGATAAGATAATATACAATCACTTCTTCCTGTAATTATTTAATTTAGTTGTCGCCTTTTTATAAATAAATACATAGATGGTATTTATATTGTCATTTATTATACAGAAAAAAAACGGTTTATTGACCTTCTAACAGATTTTTTTTCAATCCCAGTTAACACCGTGTTGCTAATGATATTTATTATTAATTTTTTTTGTTTATCGATAAATAAACTGTCACATTTTCTTTTCCCCCCAATTCAGAATGAAATTCTTCCTGGTCTTAGTATTGGTAGCTACAACAGCATTAGCATATCCAGTTGCTGAGAATGAAGAACCGAAATCAGGTGTACCACTAGTCATTACTGATTATTCTTCAGTTGCAAAAAGCGACGAATCTGTCCATCACGATGCCCAACAACCGCAACAACAACAAGACGCTTCATCGTCCGAATCGTCATCGCAAGAATCCCAAGAATCCGCCGAGAAACCACAAAACGAACAAAAACCGGCCGATAGCCAACAATCGAGCGAAGAAAACGACAGTAAACCGGCATTAGACGAACAAGCATCGGCCGATATTCCAGAACAACCGAAAAATGAAGAAAAACCGGCCGAAGAACCCCAAAAACCCCAACTAGAAGAAAAAATTCCAGAACAACCACAACAACAACAACCAGCAAACGACCAACAAGCTGAAGTAAAACCTGAAGAGCCCAAAGCTGAAGCTGAACCGGCAGCGAAGAAAGTTGAAGTAGCAGAACCTGAAGTGAAAGAACCAGCCGTTAAATTATTGGCTGCTGAAACCCAACAACCGGCCGCTGTTGCTGAAGAATCCGCCCCAATTGTGCCACAACCGAAATCTGAGGAATCTGCTGAGAAACTTGAAAAACCGCTAGCCTTACCGACAACAGAAGAACAACCGCAAGCTACCGAAACTAAAGAAGAGACACCACTACCGAGTGAACAAAAAGTTGAAGCTACACCGGTGGCGCAAGAACAACAACCGGAAGTTAAATTGGAGGAACAAAAACCCGCTGAAGGGGAGAAAAAAGATGAGAAACCAGCTGAAAATGCTGCTGATGATAAGAAAAAAGGTAAATCCGATGAACAACCACAACAAGCGGCTGCAGAAGCGACCACAGCTGGAGTTCAAGCGCCGGTGGCTCAAGACGAACCAGCAGCGCCGGTTAAAGTAGAAGAAACACCGAAATTAGAGGAGAAGAAAGAGGAGAAGAAACCGGCTGCTGATGCTGCGCCAGCTCCAGCTGCTGTAGCTGAAGCGGCGTTACCTGAGAAATTACCAGAACCAAGTGCAAGTTCTTAAATTAATTTTTATTGGTAATTCTTTATTATTATTATTATTTTTTTGTAAGGATGTTATTAAGAGATCGACTGACGAGATCTGCTTGCCCTTTTGTTCCGAATTCAATTCATTAAACTTAATTGTACACACAATAATTAATATTATTTGATTATATTGATAATAATAAGTATGAACAATTGGGTGAACCGGAACTCGACGATTTTTTTCTAATTAATAATAAATAAATATTTTTTATTTATACGCTCATTCTTTCTCAATAAATCCGTAAATGCAACTCGGGGACGTGTTTTGTTGTAAAAACCGTGTTGATTTTGGACAAATTACGCAATTCCACCCTATTCTCAAACGAGTTTTTTTTCCAATAAGTTTTTATAGTTATTATCGGACAAATTCATGTATTTAAGAGCTTATCAATAAAGTTTTATACGTAATTTTTGTATAATTTTCATCTTAATCCTATACGATTGCAACAGATATTGGATTTCGAAAATTTTTTTCAAAATCCACAACTAGTGTCTTTGACCTTTGTAATGGAATGTTGTATGGTTACTATTTTGTTTAAGAATTCTCTAGTCAAGGATTCAACTTATAGATACAATGAGATAAATTTGCAAAACCTCCACAAAGCGGATAGACTGGTCGGCTTAGGCAGGATAAAATAGTCAGTTTAAACAATTCAGAAATCTAATAGCAGCCAAAATGGTCGGCTTAGACAGTTAAAAAATTGAAGAGCTCATAAAATGGTCGTTTTAGACAGTTAAAAATTAAAAAGCAGATAGAATTGTCGGCATACGCACTTAAAAAATTGAATAGTGGAGGGAATGGTCGGTTTAGACAGTTAAAAAATCAAATAGTAGATAGAATTGGCAGCTTGCGCAGTTACAAAATCGAATAGCGGATTAAATGGTCGATTTAGACAGTTAAAAATCGCAATACCGACTAGGTTTGTTAGCATTTTTTCTAATCAAAGATTCAACTTATAGTTGCAGAACTAGGAATCTGCAAAGTGGATAAGATGGTCGGTTTAGACAATTAAAAATCGAATAGCTTATAAAATTGTCAGTTTAGATAGTTAAAAATCAAATAGAAGACCGAATTGTCGGCACATGCACTTAAAAAATCAAATAGCGGATATAACGGTCGGTTTAGACAGTTAAAAAATCAAATCGAAGAGAGAATGGTCGGCTTCAACAGACAAAAAATCAAGTAGCAGACAAAACGGTTAGTTTACGCCCTTAAAAGTTGAATAGATGATAAAATGGTCGGTTTAGACAGGTAAAAATTGTAGTACTAACCTGATTTGTTAGCATTCTTCTAGTCAAGGATTCATCTTATGACTAGAGAACTGTACATTTGTAAAAATCTCTGCAAATATAAGGTGGTCGGTTTAGACGGTTAAAAAATCCAATAAAATGTTCCTTTTGGACAGTTAAAAATCGAATAGCAGATAGAATTGTCGGCATACGCACTTAAATGATCGAATAGTGGACGGAATGGTCGGTTTAGACAGGTAAAAAATCAAATAGTAGATAGAATTGGTAGTTCGCGCAGTTAAAAAATCAAATAGCGGATTAAATGGTCGATTTACACAGTTAAAAATTGCAGTACTCACTAGGTTTGTTAGCATTTTCTCTGGTCAACAATTCAACTTGTAGTTACAGAACTAGCAATCTGCAAAGTGGATAAGATGGTCGGTTTAGACAGTTAAAAATCGATAAGCTCATAATATGGTCAGTTTAGACAGTTAAAAAATCAAATCGAAGATAAAATGGTCGACTTAAACAGACAAAAATCAAGTAGCAGACAAAATGGTCAGTTAATGCACTTAAAAATCGAATAGCGGATAAAATGGTCGGTTTAGACAGGTAAAAATTGTAATACTAACCTGATTTGTTAGCATTTTTCTAGTCAAGGATTCAACTCATGGCTAGAAAATTATAAATTTGGAAAACCTTCCACAGATCCAATAGAATGGTCGGCTTGGACAGTAACAAGAATCCAATTATAGATAGAATGGTCGGCTTAGACAGTTAATAAATCAATGGGCGACTTAGTTAGGTAAAAAGTGTACTGATCTGATTTGTTAGCATTTTCTCTAATCAACAATTCAACTAATAGTTCCAAAACCAGATATTTGCAAAGTGGATAAGATGGTCGGCTTAGACAGCTGAAAAATCGAATAGCGGGTGATAAAATGGTTGATTTAGACAGGTAAAAATTGTCGTACTAACATGGTTTGTTAGTATTTTCTGCAATCAAAGATTCAACTTATAACTACAAAATTATGAATTTGCAAAAACCTCCGCAAAGTGGATAAGATGGTCTATTTAAACAATTAAAAAGTCTAAAAGCAAATAGAATGGTCGGTTTAGACAGTAAAAATCAAATAACCGCTAAAATGGTCGATTTTGACAGATAAAAATACCAATAGAAGATAGAATGGTCGGCTTAAACACACAAAAAACCAAGTAGCAGACAAAATAGCGACTTAAAAATTGCATAACAGATAAAATGATCGGTTTAGACAGGTAAAAAGTCTAGTACTAACCTGATTTGTTAGCATTCTTCTAGTCGAGGATTCCTCCTATGACAAGAGAACTATAAATTTGGAAAAATCTCTGTAAATATAAGATGGTCAGTTTGGACAGCTACAAAATCAAATAGCAAAAAGGACGGTCGGCTTAGACAGTTAAAAATCAAATAGCGGCTAAAATGGTTCATTCAAACGGATAAAAATTGTCGTACTAACGTGTTTTTAGCATTTTCTACAGTCAAATTCAACTTATAGCTACCAAATTATGAATTTGCAAAAACTCCTGCAAAGCGGATGGTCTATTTAAACAATTACAAACTCAAATAGCAAATAGAATGGTCGCTTTAGACAGTAAAAATCAAATAACCGCTAAAATGGTCTATTTAGACATAAAAAAAAACAAATAGAAGATAGAATGGTCGGCTTAAACAGACAAAAAAAACAAGTAGCAGACAAAATGACCATTTAAAAAACGAATAGAGGATAAAATGGTCGGTTTAGACAGGTACAAAATGTAGTGCTAACTGGATTTGCTAGTATTCTTCTAGTCAAGGATTCCTTTTGTGACTAGAGAACTATAAATTTGGAAAAATCTTCGTAACTATAAGATGGTCAGTTTAGACAGTTACAAAATCAAATAGCAAAAAGAACGGTCGGTTTAGACAGCTAAAAATCAAATAGCGGCTAAAATGGTCCATTCAGACAGATAAAAATTATCGTACTAACGTGTTTTTTTAGCATTCCCTGCAGTCAAATTCAACTTATAGCTACCAAATTATGAATTTGCAAAAACCTCCGCAAAGCGGATAAAATGGTCTATTTAAACAATTAAAAAGTCAAAAAGCAAATAGAATGCTCGCTTTAGACAGTAAAACATCAAATAACGGCTAAAATGGTCTATTTAGACAGATAACAAAACAGATAGAAGATAGAATGGTCGGCTTAAACACACAAAAAACCAAGTAGCAGACAAAATAGCGATTTAAAAATCGCATTACAGATACAATGGTCGGTTTAGACAGGTAAAAATTCTAGTACTAACCTGATTTGTTAGCATTCTTCTAGTCGAAGATTCATTTTATGACTAGAGAACTATAAATTTGGAAAAATCTCCGTAAATATAAGATGATCGGTTTGGACAGTTACAAAATCAAATAGCAAAAATAACGGTCGACTTAGACAGTTAAAAATCAAATAGCGGCTAAAATGGTCCATTCAGACAGATAAACATTATCGTACCAACATGTTTTTTTAGTATTTTCTGCAGTCAAATTCAACTTATAGCTACCAAATTACGAATTTGCAAAAACCTCTGCAAAGCGGATGGTCTATTTAAACAATTAAAAAGTCAAAAAGCAAATAGAATGGTCGCTTTAGACAGTAAAACATCAAATAACGGCTAAAATGGTCTATTTAGACAGATAAAAAAACAAATAGAAGATAGAATGGTCAGCTTGAACAGACAAAATGACCACTTAAAAAACGAATCAAATGGTCGGTTTAGACAGATAAAAAGTGTAGTGCTAACTGGATTGGTAGCATTCTTCTAGTCGAGGTTTCATCTTATGACTAGAGAACTATAAATTTGGAAAAATCTCCGGAGATATAAGATGGTCGGTTTGGACAGTTAAAAAATAGCGAATGGTCGGTTTAGAGAGTTAAAAATCAAATAACATCTAAAATGGTCGATTTAGATAAAAATTATCGTACTAACGTGTTTCTTTAGTATTTTCTGCAGTCAAATTCAACTTATAGCTAGAAAATTACGAATTTGTAAAAACCTCCGCAAAGCGGATAAGATGGCCGATTTAGACAATTAAAAAATAGCGGATGGTCGGTTTAGACAGTTAAAGAATCAAATAACGTCTAAAATGGCCGATTTCGACAGATAAAAATGGCGCTACTGACCTGGTTTGTTAGCATTAAACAGGCAATCACCCCCAAACTCCACCAATCAACGGCGTGTCCATAACCATCGGTTGTTAAAATTTCAGGAGCTGAAATGAGAAAATCCACAATTGAACGGTGTACAAAATAAACGAAAATCGTTTTTTTAAAATAAATAAAGTCTTTATTTAAACGACTTGGAAATCACAACATTCATGTAATTGTCTCTTTTGTCTTCTAAATAATCGATTCAAAAAATTAATTAATCAATTAATTAAAAACTATTCACAAATATTTACAAATCTCTAAATCTGCATCTCATTTTAATTATTATTAAGACATTAAATATAGCGTGTATTATATAAAATTTATAAGTTTTAATCACTCCACAATTATTTTTAAGTAATCTTAAATAAATTCAAGAATCACGTTTACTATTTTGGTTCAAGTCAACTATAACAATGATTGATAATAATAATAATAATTCGATCACACTTAGCTACACTACTAGAAATTTAAACAAAACTAACAATAAATTAGAAAGATTCGTCAATTATTATTATTATTCATTCTAATATTAAGATTTGTTAGTAATTATAGATTATTAATAATAACTATTCTAATTTGTATGGTTCCAAAAATTTCTCAACAAATAAAAACTAATCGAACCTCAATTTCCAAGTTTATTTACCTGTTAATAATAATAATAATGAATCACTCATAATTCTCAATTTATTTTTAATAATAAATATCACAGTGAAGTTGAATAATTCTTGGAAATTGATAATTCGCCCTATTTTAAATAGCCCTAAATTGAACAAGGTAGAAGAAAAACGAAATAAATACGCCATAAATATACGAAAATTAACAAATTTCTAGAACGTTAATGTTTCTTTAAAGAATTTTTTAACAGTTGAACCAACCGATGTTGACGAGGACGGTCCAGATATTGAATAATTCACTTTAAATAAATACGGTTGTATATCTTGATATGATGTATCGAATATTAAATCAATATCAGATTGGCTCGGCATTTGCGGTACAAATTCATGACGATTCATTATTTCGGCAATATAAAAAATTTTCTCCGTTAATAATTCACCAACTTTCTCACGACATAATTGTCGTTCACCTTCATTATTTAATGTTATTAATTCTAAACGTATTGTCCATACTTCCCATGGTATCGATTCCGATTGGAACATCCAACGTTGGGATTTCTTTTGGAAAAATTCTAAACTAATTTGTCCAATACCTGTACCACTATTATCATTATTTAAACGTAATTGATCTGAGAAATTATTAATTTTACGTTTTAATGTTTGATCTAAACGTTTCGATGAACAACATACGTAAGTTAAATCGATAAAATCACAATCAATATCGGTATAACCAACTGTACCAATTGAATAGCTCTCTTCACCGCTATATAAAAATTTACCTAAAGTGCGATGAAATAATATTGTGTGGAATAAACTAGCGACAGCCTCTTCGGCTTGTCGGCCTTCTACAGTTAAATCGAACACTTGCGAACGGGCATTCATTTCGGTACAATTTTTAAAAAAAACACACACAATTAAATCATAAACTTAATCACTGAATCACAGCTAAACCTGAGTATCGATATAATTTTAAATTACATAGATTAAAATAGAGTAATAGAACAATTGCATACCCATATAATTATGAGTGCCGCAAATTGTTTTCGTTCTTTTACCGTACGGTAACCACTTCGATAATCCAAAATCAATCAATTCGATATTACCGTTATTATCTAATAGAATATTTTCCGGTTTTAAATCTCTATAAATAACACCAGCGTTATGTAAAAAATCTATAAATAAACAAATTAATAATAATTCTAAATAATAATTAACAATTACCTATAGCTAGTGCTAATTGTGCGATATAAAGTTTTATTAAAATTTCGGGTAATTTTCGGTATTTCTCCAACAATACCAACAATTCACCACCACTAATATAATCAGTTACTACAAAAATAAACAATAATTATAATTATAATTAGATTTAATTGTTTAATTACCGATAAAGAGTCGATTTTTACTCTGCCAATTATAGGGACAATTAACAATAAATGGATGATGTCCACAGGCTCGTTGTATTTGTACTTCTTCTTTAACTTGTTTAATTGAATTGTCTTCAATAATTTTTGATTTTTTCAATATTTTTATAGCATAAAATTCGTCGATATATTTTTGTTTAATTAAATAAACCCGTCCAAATGCACCTTTATTAATTAATTTAATTAAAACGTAATTATTTAAATCGATTTGTTGTTTTAATGGAAATTCAGGTAGGAAAATTCTTTCAAGTTGTCTTGTTGGCCAATTTAATTTATTTAAACTTTTCTGTGATGATGTTGTTAATATTAAATTAGACTCATCGAATCTGGAACAAAATTAAAATTTCATTAATTAGAATGTAATGGCACAGGGTACATCTCAAAATCTTAACGTCTTTAGTAATTTTGAATTAATTTTTTCGGCTTGCCGAAAAATTAGAGGCAAAATTCCAAAATTACGGCCGATTTTAATGGATTCGATAAAATCTCAAAGATTACAATTCGTATTTTCGATCGTTACGAACGTGGAGTTGACGAAATGGTGAAAAATTGGGAAACTTACGAATCGACGGGGACATATCGTCAACTTCCCTACAAATCAAATTAAAGTAAAGCCCTTATTTTAGTAGAAATCGAATATTAAAACATCTACTTCCAGACTGAAACTTATCTAATGACACAAGCAACGAAATTCTTAATTGACGCCGCTAATTTGCTAAACGATCGAGAGATTGCCGAATTTCAACCGTTAAGTTGCCACAATGACGATGGACAATTCCCGTACGGGCCCCAAATCATCACCCACATGAAATCTGTACGTTTGAGACTTGAAAATTTCGAATTACGCGCCGTTTAAACCAGTCCGATAGCCCTGCTCGAACAAATTTCCCCGCTTTCAAATTCNGACGGTTGACGAGACAGGTGGTCGCAGATTGTCGTCGATGCGTATGCCCGAGATTGGAGCTGAGGCAAATGGTTTGAGCGTGTAAACCGCCCTTTACGTGGAAACGTTGTTTGAATGTTTGCGCAAACAAAATAAATTGGTTTGAGTAAAATCTGTCCTGGACAGAAAATCGGTTTGATGTTGGTGTAGTGGTTTGAACGTTTGAACGATGTTCACACCTCAGCTCCAATCTCGGGCATACGCATCGACGAAAATCTGCGACCACCTGTCTCGTCAACCGTCAATTGATAGTTGAGAACAAACGAATAAACAAGTGGTAATAATGTCGAAAGAAAAGGAAATTCTTAGTGAATTTATCGAACTATATAGATCTTTTCGCTGTCTCTGGAAAATTAAAAGTAGAGAATATAGGGGTAATTGCTCGTCTCATAACGGTGTCTTCTCTTGAAATGATGGGTGTAATTAAATTCAATAAGTGTCGATATGTAGCCTCGTCCATGCGCAAATAATTGCGAAAATCGTCAGGCTCACTTCGTAATTCATCAATTAAATTGGTGTGAGAAAATAAATCCTTTTTTAATAGCCAAGATTTACACCATTACCTCTTAGCTTTCGATTTCGTCATTTTTTAATTAGGCATACCGCAGAGGTAGCAAGCATTAATTTTTTAAAATTTACAACTTCTAGAGTTCTCCACGCCACAATTGCTCAAAGTAAACTGAACGGCTAAACGTGTGAACAGCGTTGCCAACCTGTTACAATCCCCTAAATTTAGGGCGAAAGCTCTAAAGTTGACAACACTGCGGGTGAACGACAAGATTAATTTAAGTTGAATTTGTGCAAACCGTTTGAATACATCTGTATTGGTTTGAGCGTGTAAATGGACCTGTAGGAATAGTGAAAATTGACTTATAAGTTAAATTATTTTACGACAGGGCTCAACAAAGAAATTTGTCTACTGTAAATACTAACAAAAGTAATACAATAATTTACAACTCATTGTCAGATGCGAAGGAATATCTTCTTTTTCTAACTCAGGTAGTTGGGGTGGGTAGAAAACTCGACATATTTTAAATAAATATTTTAAACATTGTCAAGAAAATTAAACAAGGAAAACCAATTAATACACATACATACATAAAAATAAGTGATAGTTTTAATTAACTAAAAAAACAAGAATAATGAACAAACAACTAAATCTTAAATCTTTACAAATGTTTTAGGAATTCGTGTTATTGTTAATACCCTCCACTATTTTCAAAAATTACAATCTAAATAAGCAGCAATTGGTTCATGGTAGTAATTTTTAAAAGCGGCGTCATAGAATTTCTTCAAATACCTATTTGTATAAATGCCTGAACAGAAAAGGCATTTTTTTTAATAAATCTTATGAAATTGATAATAATAGCTTATCAAAAGGATATAGAATTTTAAGGTTGCCGCCGTATTATTGTGTATTAAATCCTATTGAACTAATTTGGGGGCAACTAAGGCACCAGATAAGAGAATCAAATGTTACACCCCAATTAAGCAGTAATGTTGTGGATTTAGTGCCACAAAAAGTGGACGAACTTGATGCACAATTGTGGCGTAATTGTGTAAAACACGTAATAAACACTGAAAATAGCTTTTTAGCGATCAGAAGTTATTAACATTGTCCAGAAGTTATTAACATTAATGATGACAGTGGAAGTGATAGTGATGATGAAATTAACTTCTAAATAACAATTAATTTAAATTAATATTCATTGATTAATTTTCTAGTTAATTAAAACTATCATTTACCTATAAACGTATACATTGATTTTCCTTGTTTACTTTCATTGACAATGTTTAAAATATTCATTTAAAAGATGCCGAGTTTTCTACCCACCCCAACTACCTGCGTTAGAAAAAGAAGATATTCCTTCCCATCTGGCAATGAGTTGTAAATTATTGTATTACTTTTGTTAGTATTTACAGTAGACAAATTTCTTTGTTGAGCCCTATAGTAAAGTAATTGGACTTCAAACCGTTTGCGCATATTTAACTCAAACAAATGTTGCCGTTCACACGTTCACGTTTTCTGGTTTGCGCAAACTTCAAATCAAAGTTTACACGTAAACATTTATTTGGGCAAACTGGCTTGTTCAAACCAATTTGTGCAAATGGTTTGAGCGTATAAACGACCCTAAAGGCCCGACTATACACAAAAACTGTTTCTCTAATAACAAAAATTTCAATTATATAGGGTGATTCAAAAGAAGCGCATAATGCAAATAACTTCTTTATTTATCAAAATTGCGAAAAACACCGAGGCAGGTAACTTTTTATTTTTTAATTGTTCCTTTCTGACAAAGTCAAAACGACTCTACCAGTTACCATCACGAAGAAATGACGTCATCAACAATTTTTTAATGGTAACTGGTAGAGTCGTTTTGACCCAGCCATAAAAAAATAATTAAAAAATAAAAAGTAACCTGCCCCGGCGTTTTTCGAAATTTTAATAAATAAAGGAGTTATTTACATTATACGCTTCTTTTGAATTACATTGTATGTTGGCTATGTATTTGAAACGTATTGTCGTAGCTTGACCCATAATGCACCAAAGATATCTGTCAATATTGTTGACCGAACACCCGAACTAATCTACGATACTGGTTAAGAAAAACATGGCCAACGCCAAGTAAATTAATTTAATTAATACAAAATATAAGTATGATTAAGAAATAGATAAATATTGAAGGTTTATATACCAATTAAATCTTTAAAATTATCAAAATTAATTAAATTATAATTAATTATTAATTTACAGATAACCAATAAAGTAATTTTAACCAATATTAATGCAATAAAATCACAAATTTCAACGTTAATCGAATAAATACAAATGAAAAGAACTAATCCAATTAGAACGGTAAATGTTTACTTTGAGAAAATCTTATTAGAAAGATAAATATAGAAATAAGATCAGTTCGACAAAATCGACTCAATTGAATAGAATTCTATAATTTTCATTATCACTTCAATAGATCAAAGAATAGAATTTGCCTCTAATAAAAAGAATTGTAAGGATTTCATCCATTCACACACCAATTCCCACTATAAAACAACATTAATTTTAACTAACGGATAGTTTCGATAATTTTGACGATCGATTGACAATATCGAATAAAATATCGAATATAAATCGAAATTAAACCCAATACAACTCGCCTAATATCTTCGTTAGCATTTAATTTAACTTTTATATCAATTTTGTAAACAATTGACTTCAAATTTTGCTAAATATTTAAACAATACTAGCGATAATTACAAAATTTTCCAATCCATCAACTTAAAGTTCAATTATTAGAGAATTTTCACCAAAAACTCCAATTTTAAGACCAATAAGCGTCCTAAAATCTTCAATTAATATGCTTTAAGTACAATTTCTTACACAAACTATAAAATATTCGTAAATTACGACTTACGATAGATTAAATTAAAGAACAATCACCATTATTTGGGCGAGAATCATTCGAAATAGTAATATAACGAAATACAATCGAATATTTTAATGAAAATTACACGTACTGTGAATAAAATTGGAATCGTAGAAGACTTTATCATTTTTGTTGAGACTAAAACGTAAACAAACCGAGAATCAATCAACAAAGTCACAATAAACAATAATCCATCTCAACAAGACCTCTATTAATCATCAATTTGTTTGAAAATAAATCGAATTTGAACAAAACGATTAGATCTCTTATCATTAATTCAGAAATCTAATGGAATTTCGTGGTCTAACAATATTCGAAAATCAAGATATCCGAGTATTGATGATGCAATCATCGATTATCAATCGTAGTTGGCCATTCATAACCTGATTTTTACGATTAAAAAAAAAACGGAATTCCACATGTCTGGCACGTGTATTGGCGATAACTGATAACAACAAGGAACTACGATTAAATTATCGTTGTTTTTTTCACGAAGACAACTATAAATATTCAATTTTCCTTGTAATTATCGATAATATAACCTAACTTTTTTGTAAGGTTATGTTGGAAATTAAACAAAAAAAAACGCTGATTACCTGCGTTTCGAATTTCGCCCCAATAACGTTGATTTTATCCAACTGTACGTTGAATTTTGACTATTCACGCTATCAGATGAACGTCCACTATACCGACTATCTGTAAAATTCTATAAAAAAAAATAATAAAAAAATTGGATTAATTAATTTTTCTTCATAACAAACGAATAAGACGCAATTGCTTTTGTTCTAATAATAATAATAGTAGTAATAATAATAATAGTGGAGAATATAGGTTATAATTTGAATAAATCATTTTTCTCACCTGATCGTCGTTGTCTATTGGTTTATGTTTGTAAACACCATCAACACTAAAATTTACAATTGACGATTGTGTTGTTCTTATTGATTTATTATTGCCCATGTAAATTTAATTGTTTAATTAAAATTCGGTTGATTTGTTTAATAAAAACAACCATAATTCGATTTATGGTGGAAAATTAAATACAAACAGGGGGAAAATAAGTTAAACGACCCCAAAAACTCGTTTTCTTTTCTTCTCTGTTTGTCTCTGTGTGTGTATTTTTAATTACTGCACAGGGGAAACGTCGCCGAGTGGAGATTCTAGGGATATTTCATCTGGCAAGATGGCGGAGTGGGAGCATTAATTTGTTAGATTTGCGATAGCAGCGCTACTGCGCAGATGGCAAAACTACATTTGGTAATATTAATAAAGTTACTAAATTCGTAAAAAGTTAGGGAGTTTTATTCTATAATCAATTGTATTGGATTTACTATAGTTTATCTGTCAAATTATAGTAAATTTAGGGATGTAGTGGAAAGTTTTGAATTAATCCCCTTACACGGACCTAATTGAGTTTTTTATTTGGCAGAAAAGTTACTAGATTCACCAATAATGGCGCGAAATTTTAAAGTACCTATATCGATATAAATATCCAAAATAATCAATCAAAATAAAAAATTATTGATTAACAATTAAAATAATCGATAATAATCGAATTTAACTTACCGATTGCAAATAAATGAGGCTACAATTTTAATTTTTCTATTGTTTATATCATGTGACCACCACCTACGTTACTAAAATATGGCATACCAATCTGACGTTTTTATAATTCCCTGATTCTTGACACATACTATTAGGGAGTTTTGTTTTGTTAGATTCGTGTCAAGATTCTATTAGGTCCGTGTACCGAGTTTAGACACTTACGCCTATTCATTGTAAGCGGGAAATTTAAATAAACAATAATAAAACGGTATATTACATAAAAAAATTCAATAAGACGTAATCAAAATCAAAAAAACAAAGTCAAGAAAGCTTTTTAAAGCAAAATTCGTTAAAAATAAAAAAGAAACACGTTTAAAAACATAAAATTTGAGGTTATATTGTTAATCTATAAACCAAGGCCTGCTAGATTTTTTAGCGATTTGCTTACTACATTTGGCTAAAACTCCATAAGAAAATTTTTGATGAAACGCCAATTTTCGCCACTATGGCGAGTGTGGCGCTAATACCTGAACGAATCTTGAATTATGATTGGTTGTAGATTTCCCGCCAAAAACGAACAAACAAAGCAACCAAAGATAGCGTATCTAGATAAAGATAGAGAAATATAGCTATGTCGTTTTATATTCCGGTAACTAGCGCCAATGCGGCCAAAGTTCGCATTTCTCTGGGAATAGTGAATGAAGACAAATGGGCAGGCCTGTAATAAGCAAAGCGCTAAAAAATCTAGCAGGCTTTGCTATAAACAAACGAGAATTGTCTAGTTCGTCAGTGACACCAACGTAAGAATGTAAATTTCACCATACGTTACTATATAATGTTAGTAGTCCTTGAACTGTAGGGTTGGCAACAAATTCAAAACTTTTTACTAAATGAGGGGATTTCCTATATTTCTGTTTATTTCAACCAACAAGGATGTCGCTAGTGTTCCACCGTGAGGCTTCTAAATTTACCTTTCTATATTCCTAGGATTTTACCCGTTTTGAAAAAAACGTAGATGGCTTTGTCGTATTAAACAGAGATGGACTATACATAAATTTGCGTGATAGATTGAAATAGAAGATCATTACAATTGTTGCCAACTTAAAATTGTCGCTTTTGAAGTCGAATAATTAAATTAAATTAAATTAAATTATTCATTATTGTTATTGTTATTATTTTAGGTCATGCGTTTTTTAAAATTCTAACACAAAAAATTGGTAGATTTCCAGAGATTTTATCAATATTCGATTTGACATTTGTGACAAACAAGTTTTAGGTTAGAATATCGATAAACCAAATTTCTAAATTGATAAGCCCTTAAATCTATAAAATTATATAAATTCGATTGGGAATCCGCTAAAATTGTCCGAAATCGATGTTAATTTAATTTAAATTGAATAATTGTACAAATGGAAGTTGTAACCGAAGCTGAAGGTAGTTTTCGAAACTACAAAATTTGTGCTAAAATCGTATTGTTTTAGAAAAAATCCAACGATTAGAACTAGAAAAGAAACGTATACAGGATGAGTTCAATATACAACGGGCGAAAATGAAAGAATTATTCTTACAGAAAGAGAACGAATTGTTACGTAAAACCGACGAGAATCTACAATTAAACGACGAAATTAATCGTCTAAAACGCGAATTGGACGATTTAAAGAGCCAATTAGTTGTAGCCGGTATGACGTTAGAGAATGATGTCGAACAGGAGAAACGGAAAGCTAACGAAGAGATAGCCACGTTACAACAACTAGTTCATGGTGATTTCGTGTTCTATTTCGATTTGAAATTAAAATTGGAATTAATTTTTAGAAACCGTTGAAGAGTCGAGTTCGACGCGCACGTTGTACGATAACGAATTGAAGAATTTACAAGCGTACATACAACAATTACAGAACGAAATCGCTGTTTTAAAACAACAATCACAGGGGAAACAATCGCCCCACCATTCGAGCCAAGTAATTTGTCGATAAACATTCAAATTTGCGCTAAATTTCCATAATTACCTTCTATTATCTCTACTTAAAAAAAATGTCGTTTAGTATGGAAAAATTGCAGGAATTCCTAACGAATTTTCGCTTATTCCAGGAGAGCAGCGGCAGCAGTTTGGCCCCCAGTGCAGTCTTGAACGTGCTAACCAAAGGTATTGTCAAGAAATTAGGAGCGGAAGCTTTCACATCGCTGGATTCCTCCACCAACGATGATAAGGTAATTGAATTCGAATTAATTAATTTTACTGAAATTGCTCATTTTGTTAGGCTCAAGATGATCCCGAATTGTTGCGTTCGCTGATCGGCCCGCTAGAGGACCAAATTCAGGCGTTGAAAGAGAAATTACGCGCCACCGATGAACAGCTACAAAGATGTCGTGAATGCGGCCATGAGGTTGTTTATTGAAGACATTTTGTCGTATGTCCAAAAAACTCACAATCAAGTATCCTGTAACTTGGTGATTTGTTACCTTGACAACAGTAAAATTGTTTGTTGCTATGGTAACATGGTGTGACAAAGTTTTTTGGATATATGACAATCAAAATTTATGTATATTTAGAATTATTATAAATTTGATTCTAGACTAAAATTAACGATAATTTAAACGTTTCTACAAATACATCATTTGATTCACCATTAAAACATGGTAATTGTGATATGTGTAGTAATTATGAAGCGCAATTAGTTAAAGAACAACAAAAAACAAAAGAATTAGAAGCTAAAGTGTGTGTTGCTGAGAAGGCTGTTGAACGCCATAAAGAAGATTTATTGAAAGAGATCGGTTTCCGGAAAGACATGGAAGAGAAATGGAATGAAAAGAAAGAAGAACACAAACAACAGGTGATTAATTAATTAATTTGTTAATTGATTAATTAATTAATTTGGAGTAATTTTTGTTATTTAGGTGGCAGAATTGACGCGTAGTACAGAATGTGCTGAACAGGATTTAAGAGAATTACGTCAATTATTCGATCAAACAAACAACGAAATGCGTAGTGCTCTAGCGAAATTAACACAGGGTCGTGAGAAAATCCAAGAGGAATTAATAGCGTAATTATT
>JACDRQ010000540.1:0-28534 GCA_013841215.1 Hycleus cichorii
AAGTGGCGGGAAATTGAAGTTGAGAAGTTTGTTATCATTTTTCTTTTGTCAATTTTTTTTTTGAGATTTGTGCCTTCGCAACGTTTATAAAAATAAACAAAAATTAAAAATATTTCAATTGTTTCGTCTTTATTAGCCCTTAATTCGAATTATTTACAAACTTGACTAGTTAAAAATCCAAAAAAAAATTAAAAAAAAAGAATGCCATGAATACAGAACGTAAGTCGTTACTTCTCTACAATCCTAACCTCAATTCTGTTTTAATACATGGCATACTTCGATTACAATTAAAATCTACAGTTTCTAATGGTTCAACTCATCATACAATACAGAACATAACCTCAATTGGAAATCTTTATATAATAATTTCCCACCTAATGGTACACGATTTAAGAACATACTCAATGACATTAAACATAACGCTTTACCATTCATTAAGAATCTAGTTGGCGGTATTGCCGGTAGATTATGTTTTTCGGTTACTATTCTTAACCATTTGGCAACATCGTCACGTGACCATTGTCGTGGATCTAGAAATTCAACCGATCAATACACAAGTTTTCGAACGATCACTACTTTAAACAACAATAATCGAGTTGGCCATGGATTTTCTAACCTCAACTCTATTGACAGATGAACTAAACCACGAACTACGTCCACAAATTCATGGCCAATTCTAAATTATATTTACCTCTTGGTAGATTCTCGAATTCGTCATCTTCAACCCATCGATTTGTGATTCTTGTTGATAATAATGAACGATAATGGCGTAGATCTTGTTGTGTTTCCAATAATGTCATTCTGTATTTGATTAATTCACTGTAATAACCTATTTTGATGGGCTACTGGAATTGAGAATAATCACAAGTTACGCCATTGGTCAATATAAAAATATACAGGATGTTTACTGCGAGGTGGAATATCCTGTAGTATAAATGGACAATAATAGTGAATCACCCTGTATACATATCGGAAATACTTTTATTAGAAAATCTAGCAAACTTAGAGTAAATTCAATTGTTTCTAGGGAAACAGCCAACTTTACAAAAACAAATTTACTAATAGTATCGTTTATAATGAAACATCCTGTATAGATAGTTACAATTATATTATTTTCTACCCCTATTATGTTTATTTGTATTATCGACTAGAGGGTTGTTTATATTTGCGGATGTCGACTGTCGGAAATTGTTTTCCGACAGAAAGCCAAGGAAACACCCCCTTCCTGTCGCTCTATATTTTGTTCGTTTACTAGCCAATAAATACCGGATGTTCCATTTAAAATACTTTCGTAAATTATAAACGACGTGTAAATTCAACCCCGACTCACATTACCACGATAATAACACCGAAAACAGTATGTTTCTAGTAGATATCGCCGTTACTGTATATAAAATTTCAATCAAGTGAGTCGTGGATAGAACAACTGACAATCGGTGGAATTTTACGTACAAGCTAAGAGTTACGTTCCCAATTGATTGAGATTAATTATGGGGATATTTAAAGAATTTTAACACCCCCTATGACAGGTAATTTCCGGAATTTTTCAAGTGTCAGGAAGCACTCAATTTAAGCGATGGATTTTTAGATAAGGGGTGGAGTTTCCTCAACAATCAACAGACATATGTTTTAAAATTAATTATCGATATAACGAGTGTTCCACACTATTCTACCCCACAATTGGATTATTCGATGTCGTAACTTATTTCGTACACTTTCACAAATATCAAGCAATCTATGATTGAAAATAAACAAGATTATAGAGAGGGATATGTCCGGATTAGAGAGTGAATTAATTGGCAAAAAAACAGGTGAAATGTCCCGATTAGGGAGGGATTTGATAGATTTTCTAGAAATATACGAGAAACAAAACAATAACGTCTCACCTTTCTACACACGGTTTATTCTAATTAATCACAGCCAACTGTTGTCGATTTAACACAATTATAACAAAATCTAATCGGAATTGTAGCCCCCTCCCTAATATTTATTTTTCGGAAATATGTAAAAAGACGTCATTATATACTTTAAACAAATAAATAAATAAAAAAATAATAAATAATTCCTATATAAAGGACGTCCACTAGTTTTAGACAGGATATCCGTATCCTTGCCTATATAAACATATACAGGGTGTCCGATGGTATTTCATTCGATAGTTGGCCGTGCCTGTTATGACGTCACAGTGTAGTTTTATTCAAACAATTGACAAATGTCAAATTTGAAAATGTATGAAACAATCTACGACTTACAGTCGACGTTATAGCCAATTACAAGGTGAATTATCATTGGACGTGCTGTATATTGTTTAAATATGTATAGAAAAACCCTATTTTTCAACAATAACAACAAAATTTTCGGTTTATACACGTTGTTTAATACAGGAAAAGGAAACTTATTATCACCGATTTTTCACAATTGCTATTATCATTTTTCCGTTCCATTATTTACTTATTTCCTATCTTTTTATCTATTATTGTCGTATTATTACTAATATTATTGGTAGTAAACAAAATTAATCAAGGCGACTGTGATAACAACTACAACAATAAATAATCAACTCACCTATGTGTTTTTATTGTTGTTTCGAAATCAAGTAGGTCCGTTAAGGGTGGAAACTGGCCACTGAATGGTCCGATTTGACGGACACGACCTACTAGATTCCTATATTTAACAACAAGGGGTTGGGTTTCGGGGTGTATTTCTATATTTCTATATTTGTATATGCGAAACAGAGATGGGCGATTATCGAATAGGGGTGGGGGTTGATTTATTCGACAACTATAGTCAAGATAGCTTATATCCGGTCCATTGGGTTTTCAGGCATGAAACGGCAATTAATTTCGATTTAATTCATTTTCAGGTTATATACAGAACGATTTATAATTGGCGCCTATTAGACAACTTACGTCGCAGCTAGAGCCATAAATATATTTAGCTTGTTTTGTGTTTTGATTAAGTAATGTCGTAGCTTTGTTCACATCAAATTAATCTACCAAAACACAGCCAACTAGAAGATGATATACTTACAAGACTCACCCTGTATATTCAATTAATAGCCAATTATAGACTCCGTTTTCGTTTAGTCAATTGTTTAGAGACAAAGCCGCCTTATTGTCGAAATAACAAGATAATAAATTTATAGTAGGCGAAATAATTACAAATATCCGGTTATAATGAACAATAGTGTTCGTTTATAACGAAAACTGGGGGTATCTTTCATAAATTCCATCGATTTTTTCCCAATTTTCGAAAATCACCACCGGAAACATCTGCCATCTAGATTTATCAACAATAATAGCAACGACTTCCGTTATTTTTTCTCGCTTTTTCGATTCTTTTGTCCTCTCCGGTACGGCAATGGACAGGTGTCCATTTGTTGGGCCATAAAGACGCCAATAGTAAAATTTACAATTAGTTTCTATTTATTGTCGATCTTCATCTGTATTTGCGCACGGGAAGAATGAATGAAAGCCGGATTGAAGATATCCGGTCTTCAGTTCGTTCGGTATTCGGTTATTGTTGGAAGAATTACCGAAACTTGACCGGAACGCGTCGAAATTGGAACCGAATCCAATGGGGCGCAGGCAAAAGGGTTGATAATTTATTTTACTCTAAATACAGGGTGTTTACTGTTGTGAATTGGCGCAAATTACGGCACACAATAGGAAAACAAAATGGCCGACTAATTATTGTAAACAAACAAGTTGAGTCGGCCATGGATTTGGTGTGAACGTAGCCTTAGCTACATCAAACAACCGTCTCGATCAACGTTGCCACATTTGAATCACAATCAATTTTAACTATCTAGAAATTGTATAAAAAAATTAAAAATAATTACCCCAATTATCACTAATTATTATTGTAAATTTTGGGATTTATTCAAATATTGTAGTTATTAGAAATTTTATTGTATCGAATTACAGGTATAAGGGAAATTTGGCAACGTGGCAATCATGAAATGTCATTTATTCTAGCGACATAACCTTCAAATTATCGAATTTTACGACCGGAAAATTTCCTGGAAAAATCCATAAATGTAAGTTTTCCTTTAATTAAAAATCGTGGAAATTCTGTAAAAATTAACAATACAAATTCTAGAAATGATTAATTATTAAAAATTGTGATTTAATTTAATTTTCGTAAAAGTGGGAGTGGTTGATTCGTATCTGGAAATCAACCCCAATCACGCCTTAAATACCCCCAATTATAGCGAAATTGATTGCTTGATTATAGAATTTAATAATTTCCAGAAAAACTCCACCATGGATGAAGATCTATTGCGGCAACGCTTAGAAGAGTTCAAACCGGCCCCCTTGATCGATTATGAAGCTGATAATAACGGAGAATTGATTGAAATACCGATGGTGAAAGAAGACGATAACAATATCGATTTGGCCAAAGCGAATTATTTGAATTTCCTCAACAATCCGGAAATTAAACGCTCCTCCGAGGCGATTATCCGCAAATACGGTGTCGGCACGTGCGGACCGCGCGCCTTTTACGGTAAATCCCAACAAATCAAGCCGGAAATTGTAATTAAACCCCAATTTCAGGTACAACCGATGTACACCTAGAATTGGAGCAACGTTTAGCCGAATTTCTGCGTGTAGAAGAATCGATAATCTACTCGTACGGTTTCGTTGCAATATCCAGCTCGATTGCCGCTTATTGCAAACGAAACGACACGGTTTTCGTGTCGGACAAAGCGAATTTCCCCATCGAACAGGGCCTATTGGCGGCGAAAAGCCGAATTGTCCGCTTCCAGCACAATAACGCCGCCGATCTTCGGGAGAAATTGCACGAATCGGCGTTGAAAAACGAGAAATTACGGCGCTCCCGGAAATTCCTGATAATCGAAGGCGTATCGTGGCAAACCGGTGAATTATGCCCGTTACCGGAATTCTTGGCGATTGCGGAAGAATTCAAATTGCGCGTATTCCTCGAAGAGAGCTACACAATCGGTGTATTCGGTCGGAATGGTCGGGGATTAACCGAATTTTACGACATCGACCCGTACCGGTTGGATATGATTTTTGGTACCTTAGAGGGGGCTTTCGGTTCTATCGGTGGGTTTTGTGCCGGTACCAATTTGACGATTGAACACCAACGTTTATCGGGTAGTGGTTATATTTTCTCGGCTTCATTACCAACGTATTTAGTTAAAGTTGTATTGAAATCGATTGAAATGATCGGTAATCGACCGGAATTATTCCAAAAATTAACACAAGAATTCCATCAAAATTTAATTGATTACGGTTTTAATGTGATCAGTCATCGATTGTCGCCGTTTAAAATCATCAAATTCGATGATAAAGATTTGGAAACGAAAATCTATCGATTTTGTAAAAATAAAGGTGTGCATTTCTTGCAACGAGACGCCGATTTGATGGTCAATTTGAATGTGGAATTGTTGGAAAAACCGGAACGTTATCGGCGAATTCTGGAGGTTTTCCAACAGGCCGGCCTATTGTTAGAAAATTAGAAAATTTAAGCTTTAATTTTTAGAAAAAATCGAGATAAATCGCCTCTAATTGATTTAAAAATTCAAATTTCTTGTTCCTCATCCATTTCGTCCAAATAACGTGACAGCAACACACTTCCGCTCCCTTCAAATTGTTCGATAATTTCACGTACAACTGTAATTTTGATTCTATTATCCGGATGTCGTTGATTAAAACAACGGACAGTTGGTCGAGAGTTATTCACAAATTGGTAAACAGCCCTCAATAATTTTAATCATCGATATCTCGTTTGTTTAAAGAGATATTGTAATGACTATAAGGGCATTAGAAACAGTATTTTAAGGAGTATTGAGGGTGTTTTCCGATTAGGAAAATTCCACTAGATTTCCGAGTTGTAGACAAAATTTCCAAAGCATGTTTTTATCCGTAATTTCCTCTATAATTAACTCAATTTTCCAGTGATTTTCTTACAAAATATTCAAAACTGAAAGAGCTTTCCACATCTCCAAGAAATCCTCGGATAAA
The DNA here is from genome assembly GCA_013841215.1 of Hycleus cichorii. Lineage (NCBI taxonomy): Eukaryota > Metazoa > Arthropoda > Insecta > Coleoptera > Meloidae > Hycleus > Hycleus cichorii. Next base: position 5,991 of record JACDRQ010000540.1, read on the forward strand.
TTTGTTAGTTTTCTTGAAAATTCCACTGAAACTTGAGGGTCTATTTCGATACGACGCCTAAAAAGTGCCAATTTTCAATCACCGATTTCTCCCTTATTTAATGACTGATTGTAACGAATTCAACGGCATTGGAAAGAGTATTTTGAGGCGTATTTAAGAGCTTGTTTCTTGTGGAAACTCCACTGAGTTATAGATAAAAATTTCAGCGTTTTTTTATCATCGTAGTTCTTCCTTATTTACCTCTCTAATTAACCCAACAGTATCAATTTTTCAATGATTTCCCTATAAAATGTAGAAAATTGAAAGAGCTTTTCAGATATCCAAGAAATCCGGCAATAAATTTGCCAGTTTTCCTGAAAACTGAACTGAAACTTGATCAATTGTTTTAAAAATTCCTCCATCGATTTCGTCCAAATAACGTGCCAGCAACACACTTCCGGTTCCTACAAATTGATCAATAATTTCACGTACGACTGTAATTTTGATTTTCTTACCGGAAGTCGACAATTTGTCGAGAGTTATTCACAAATTGGTAAACAACCCCCAATGATTTTAAAGCGAGGAAAATTAATTGATTAAATTTGATACTTAATTTACTTATAATTAATTAATTAATTAATTGGATATTACAATTACACTCGATTGAATCTAATTCACTAAACACTGGAATGGATTATACCGCATAATATACAGGGTATTTCCCGATATTTCCCCCCACAGTAGTCTGTGACTTGTAAACGTAGGTCGGCTTCTTATTTCAACTCTATAATCTGTTCCAACAGATTGTCGGTAATACAGATTGCTAAACTGAACCAAGAAGCCGACCTACGTTCACAAAATCATAGGCAACTGCGAGGAGAAATATGAAACACCCTCAAAAATCAAAGACATACGTTACACATTAAGCATTCTTAATTATCGAATCATAAGCTTGAAATATAAACGGTGCCACTTCTACTGAACGTGTCTTTAAACTTAATGTAGCATGATTAACACCGGGTTGTAATTTTAATTCTAACAATACCCAAATATTATTGGTTAATTTCAACGATTGATACAACATATCTTGCCCTTCAACATTACGTTTAGCTATTGTAAAAATATTATTATAAGTCATTTTCGTTGATATCTGTTCGGCATTATTATTTTTAATATCATTCAATGTAAATTGGACTTCATTAACTGACGGTATATCACGCCAAGTTGTCAAAAACACCCTTTTATCCAGAGTACCATCCTCCACGAATAGGATCTGCATCGGTATCTGGCAAGCATAATAGAAGACATCAACGTTATTCTTGATCGCTACTTGTAGAGTTATCAACGGTTCCATCCGTTGTATCGGACCATTGGTACTTAACGGTAGATTATATTCGAGACTTTGCCCCGGTTGTAACAACCCTAAATTCAATGGGGAAGCCGGTGCTATACCGAAACTATTCTTATTGAATTGTATCGCAAAATTCGACATAGCCTGCATTGCTTTATTTGTAAACGTCAAATCCATGGACATTTGACCGTTACGTCGCGAAAAAGTACCGAAAATTTCCATCCCTTTACCCTTATCGGCGGGTAACCAACAGATTTTCGGCGGACTATACATTGTGGGGGTTGATGATAAACCGAAAATATCCCCCAATAAACCGGTAGTCGATGGGGCTACTTCAGTTGTTGTAGTTGTTGTAGTAGTAGTACTACCTAAGAGAACATCTAAACCACCCCCTAGTAAATCAACATTACTTGTTGTACTAGGTGGTTGTTGTGTTAAACTACCCCCAATATCCATCGATAATAAATCACCAATTAGTGAATCTTGATTCGGTATTACTGTTGATTCTAGTTGTTGTGGTTGTTGTGGTGGTACTACTAAGTCATCGTTATTGTTTTGTTTCGGTGGTAAACTCTTACGAATACCGGCACTTCTACCCTCAACGAAAGCGGTTGGGGGTTTATGATAAACACTAGCCAATGAGGAGATATGGCAAATTAATTCATCCAATAGGGTAGGTTCTAAAAGATCTGTCTCTTCGGATATTAGCGGTTTATCGGCTAGTACCACTTCTTTAGCGGCAGCTGGATCGGTACTTAATAGGCGCCAATAAATAAAACCACGATCCCTTAAATCGGGATTATCACTATCTTGGGTTGCTAAACTCAAAACGTGTTGGACTAAAGTTTGTGTATGAGTGGGGCGTTTTAAAAACAATTTAACCACTGCGGTTAATAATTGGAGTTGTACTTGGGGATTTTCATCGGCAAACCCTTCAAGGAAACTATCCAATAATTCATCGGCATTATCGATACGTTCAGCGTATTCACCAATTATCCAAACCATACTAGCTCTAGCTTCCGGTTCATCTAAAGTATCTAAATTTTCACATAAAGTACTAATGATACTCTCGTATTTATTCGGGTACTTCCTGAAGATATCTTTAATTACCACAATAGCCTCTTGGACAACATAATTGACTTTGGTTTGAATTAAATCTAGAAGGGTTGAAACGCACCGTTCGGCCGATGGTTCAACTTTTATAGCACACCGACCGATAGCCCGTACTGCTTTCCGTACGAAATCAACATCAACTTCGGTTGCGTACTCTTTTAATTCGCTTAAAACTTGCGCTATATTGGCTTGTGAAGCTAAACGTATCATTATATCTAATTTTTCTAATTTCACATAAATCGGATCGTTGTATTTAACGAAGAATACCTTCATTTCATGTTTGAGTATATCCGGTTTTTTCTGTACAATCAAATTGATGTTTCTTAAAGCCACATATTGGACTTCCGGTTCGGATGATAGTAGCGTTACAAGTGGTGGTGCTAATTTTTTGCTTAAAGTATTACAAAATTCTTGATCGTTCGATAGGATTTCCATCATTTTCATTAGAACTTTAACGGCTGATAGGACGACGGCTGCATTGGCGTGGGCTAATCGGGGTGTGATCCGTTCGCAGATACTTTGGGCTTCACGGTCGTCTTTTGGATTGTAATTCGATAGGGAGTCTAAGATGAAAACTTGGCCCCATTCGGTGCATTCATTGAGGGCGGTCAATAATTTATTGATCGTTACAGTATTCAATTCTAAAATTAGATTAGATTCGATTAGAATTTGACAAGTTTTTGGTATATAAGTACTTCATTCTATTCTAAGGGATGNTTATATACCAAAAATCATCAAAATCGGGAGTTTCGACTTTCGTAAGGTTTACTTGTGAGTCGATTTTAAGGGGTGTAACTCGTCAAAAATCGTCAGTTTCCCCGTTAATTTGATAGTTGAAACGATGCGTCAAATCCCAATGGAAAGCGTATTTCTTCGTCTATAATAGGGGTGGATTTGTTTTGGAAATTCTCGATTATAGTGGAAATTATTTCTTTAATTCTCTTGAATTTTCCTTTATTTTAATCATCGATATCTCGCTTGTTTAATGAGATATTGTAATGAATATAGGGGCATTAGAAAGATTACTTTAAGGGGTATTGGGGGTGTTTTCCGATTGGGATGTTTTCCCCTTATTTTCCTCCATAATTAACCCAATTTGTCAATGATTTTCTTGTAAAATATTAAAAATTGAACGAGCTTTTCAGATCGCCAAGAAATCCGGCAATAAATTTGCTAGTTTTGCTGAAAATTCAACTGAAACTTGACGCCTAAAAAGTGCCAATTTTCAATCACCGATTTCTCCCTTGTTTAATGACCTATTGTAATGAATCCAATAGCACTAGATAGAGTATTTTAAGAAGTATTTAATGATTTTTCTTCTTGTGGAAAATTCCAACTGAATTTTGAGTTATAGAAGAAAATCTTGGAGCATGCGTTTCGTTTTGCTTTTTTTGCATATTTTCCCCTATAATTCAACAAATATTATCAATTTTTCAATGATTTCCTTAAAAACTGCAGAACTTTTCAGATCTCCAAGAAATCCGGCAATAAATTTGCTAGTTTTGCTGAAAATTCAACTGAAATTTGACGCCTAAAAAGTGCCAATTTTCAATCACCGATTTCTCCCTTATTTAATGACTTGTTGTAATGAATTCAACAGCATTGGAAAGAGTATTTTAAGGAGTCTTCAATAGGGTTTTTCTTGTGGAAAATTCCGACTGTATTTTGGGTTATAGAGGAAAATCTTGGAGTATGCGTTTCGCTTATAATTTTCCCTTATAATTCAACAAATATTATCGATTTTTCATTGATTTTCCTACAAAATAGAAGCAAATTGAGTACATTTTCCAAATTTTCTCGAAAACTTCCCCCAAATTTCAGAATTTCCCCGAAATTTTCCGAACAAATACGCTCATATTATTGACCAAATTCCTTTTTTCTTTAATGAGTTGTACCCCCTTTAATTGAACTTTGATTATGAGTTGTAGAGAAAAATTTCTGAGCAAGTTTTTATCGTATTTCCTCCATATTTTCCTCTATAATTAACCCAATAGTAACAATTTTTCAATAATTTTCTTACAAAATATTAAAAACACAAAGAGCTTTTCAGATCTCCAAGAAATCCAGCAATAAATTTGCTAATTTTCCTGAAAACTGAACTGAAACTTGAGGGTTTATTTTTCGATACAACGCCTGATAAATGCCATTTTTAATCGCCGATTTCTCCCTTGTTTAATGATTTATTGTAATGAATTCAATAGCACTGAAAAGAGTATTTTAAGGAGTATTTAATGGTTTTTCTTCTCGTGGAAAATTCAGACTGAATTTTGTGTTATAGAAGAAAATCTTTGAGCATGCGTTTCGTTTTGCTATTTTTTTTGCAAATTTTCCCCTATAATTCAACAAATATTATGAATTTTTCAATGATTTCCTTAAAAACTGCAGAACTTTTCAAATCTCCAAGAAATCTGGCAATAAATTTGTTAATTTTCCTGAAAATTCAACGGCAACTTGGGGGTTTATTTTTTGATAGGATACCTGAAAAATGCCAATTTTCAATCACCGATTTCTCCCTTATTTAATGACTTATTGTAAAGAATTCAACAGCATTGGAAAGAGCATTTTAAGGGGTATTTAATAGGGTTTTTCTCATGGAAAATTCCGACTGTATTTTGAGTTATAGAGGAAAATCTTGGAGTATGCCTTTCTCTTATAATTTTTACTTATAATTCTACAAATATTATCGATTTTTCATTGATTTTCTTGCAAAATAGAAGCAAACTGAGCGCATCTTCCAAATCTAGAAAGCTTCCCCTAAAATTCAGACTTTCCCCAGAATTTTCCGAACAAATACGCTCATATTATTGATCAAATTCCTTTTTTTTTATGAGTTGTACCCCCTTCGGAGCATGTTTTTATCGTATTTCTTCCTTAATTTGCCTTATAATTCAACAAATATGATCAATTTTTCAAAGATTTTTTTACAAAATATTTTACAAATGTCCATGAAATCCTCGAATAAATTTGTTAGTTTTCTTAAACATTCAACTGAAACTTGAGGATCTATTTTTGCAAAAATGCCAATTTTCAATCACCGATTTCTCCCTTATTTAATGACTTATTGTAAAGAATTCAATAGCATTGGAAAGAGTATTTTAAGGGGTCTTCAATAGCGTTTTTCTCGGGGAAAATTGCGACTGAATTTTGAGTTATAGAGGAAAATCTTGGAGTATTCGTTTCTCTGATAATTTTCCCTTAGAATTCAAGAAATATTATCGATTTTTCATTGATTTTCTTACAACATAGAAGCAAACTGAGCGCATCTTCCAAATCTAGAAAGCTTCCCCCAAAATTCAGACTTTCCCCGGAATTTTCCGAACAAATACACTCATATTATTGAACAAATTCCTTTTTTTTATGAGTTGTACCCCCTTCGTATTTCTTCCTTAATTTGCCTTATAATTCAACAAATATGATCAATTTTTCAATGATTTTCTTACAAAATATTAAAAAATGGAACTTTTCCACATCTCCATGAAATCCTCGAATAAATTTGTTAGTTTTTCTGAAAATTCAACGCAAACTTGAGGGTTTATTTTTCGATACAACGCCTGAAAAATACCAAATTTCAATCACCGATTTCTCCCTTATTTAATGCCTTATTGTAATGAATTCAATAGCATTGGAAAGAGTATTTTAAGGGGTCTTCAAGAGCGATTTTCTCGTGGAAAATTCCGACTATTTTGAGGAAAATAGAGGAAAATCTTGGAGTATTCGTTTCTCTGATAATTTCTACTTATAATTCTACAAATATTATCGATTTTCCATAGATTTTCTTCTAAAATTAAAGCAAATTACGCGCATTTTCCGAATCGTCTAGCAAACTTCCCCTAAATTTTCCAAATATTCAACCAAATCAATAAAACCTCGCACAACGTTTCAACTATTAAATCAATCAAAAAATCCCCTTTTTCGATGAGTTCTACCCCTTTTAATTTGGGATTTATTTACCAACTAACGGCTGACCAGTGGGGCTACTCTCGTTAATTTCCGATAGAGCCGCAACAGCATTGGCAACAACCATCGGATTCGAATCGCTCAACAATTCTTTCAATTGCTCCAAAAAGCCTTGATCTTCAACCAAACCCGACGAAATATCGTACAATTTTGCCACACAAACAGCTGCAGTTTTCCTAACGTACGGATCTTCATCTTTCAGACATTTCCTCAACGGTTCGCACAAATATTCGGTGATTTTATCGACACGAATACAACCCATTGTACGTACAGCTAACGCACGTATCAACGGATTTGGATCCTCGCAATCCTGGCCGACAAAATAAAATGGGGATTTGTTACAAAAATTGTCGATTTCTAAGCGGATTTCTTCAAGATAATAGTCAAAAATAGATTTACCTTGATTAGTTGTGATGTAGGCAAATCCTTGCAATAAAAATCAAAAATTTCAGAGAGTCTGACAGATTACAATTTTAACAAGCAAACTCGTCTTTCCATTTTGTATTTTTATTCAAATTCTCTTTGAATTCTCCACGAAATTAAAGCAAATTCGAACTCACCTTGACGAACGTATTAACGGCCATTATAGCCATATCCGGTTGCGATTTGGCGTAATTCATCAAATACAAATACACCAATTTCTTCAACTCCAAATTATCGGTCTGCATGCAGTTTACAACATCGGGGAAAAGGGCCGAAACGTCCTTACCGACAGTCATCGAGGCGATCACCTGAAACCCGAATTACTCGTAAAAAACTCAATAATTGCGCGAATAAATCAACGACAATCACCTTCTTCACGGCCTCCTTCTTCTTCTCCTTCTTATCGTTGTTCAATTCGGATTTTAATTCGAAAATTTCACCCTTCTTGGTGGTCGTGAAGTACTTCGAATCGGTCATCGTGACCAGCGCTGGAATTACAAAAACCGATAGAAAATTCGAAAATATTTGCAAATTTAGCGAATTTACCGGATTTTCGGGCGATTCACTGCAATTTTCGAGGAGAATTTGGAGAATTTCCACCTACCGGAAAACACCCACTGTTATTGACAACTTGACACTAGACTAGTGCTTTTGTTGGGTTAGTTTGGCGGTACTGGTCGGGCGGTAAATTTGAAGTACATTGTGACTTGCGCTGGAATTACAAAAACCGATGGAAAATTCGATAATGCCGGGAAATTTGGCGAATTTACCGGATTTTCGGGCGATTCGCTGCAATTTTCGAGTAGAATTTGGAAAATTTCCACCTACCGGAAAACACCCACTGTTATTGACAACTTGACGACTAGTGCTTTTGTTGGGTTAATTTGGCGGTACTGGTAGAGCGGTAAATTTGAAATTCGCTCAAAAATTGGCTTATTTACCGAAAATTAATAATTTAATTCACTTTAATATCAGATAATAATATCAAATTAACAATATTTCTAGAATATATTGATTGAATGTTGATTTATTTGCGAAATTAATGCTTTAAATTCATCAAATTGGCTACAATGATAGAGCGGCAAATTCAAAATTCGCCACATTTACTTATTATCGTTTTATTCGACTATAAGAAATATTGCATCTTCGATAAACAGAGAATAATGATGATTAATTAATTTGTTTAAATTTATTACCCGATTAAAATTATTGATTAACATTTGGTGATTTTTTCCCGGAACGGTTGGTACAACTTATGACATTTGACAACTGGACCGTTTTTGTTTTTTCTTCGATATTTCTCCGGAAAAAAAATGGAAGAGAATTCACCAAAATTAATTGATATTAACGATAATTCAATAATTACAATTAACTCGCCTATGGTAATTAAATTAATTTCAATTGAATTTGTAAATTAATTAAAAATTTCGTATTTTCAGTTTTCACTCGGTAGAAGCCTAACTTGTAATCATGTTGTTGAAAGTATGAGTGTATCGAGGATACATTGTTTTATCCAAAAGAATGATAAGAAATTTACGCTAATCGATCGGGTAGGTTATCGAATTTCAACCCCCTAAACTACCAGTAAAAAAGTGAGGTTATGTCGCCCGTGATTATTTCCCGAAATTTAACGTTTCGCCATTTAAACAAACAACTGGGGGATTATTAAGTTTAAATGGATGAAATCAACCCTTTAAATCGGTTGTATCGCCCCTTTAAAGCAGTTTTATCACCCCTTTAAAATCGACGATAAAATCACAGCAATCTTGATTGAGACGTAAATTTTCGGAAATAATCGCCTATAATTATCAATATTGATTATTAGATTAGATTTTATCTTATACACCCCTATTGAGGGTAGTTTTTTTGGGTAGGTTATCGAATTTCAACCCCCCAAAAAGTGAGGTTGTGTCAGCCAAAAAGTGAGGTTATGTCGACCGGGATTATTTCCCGAAATTTTACGTTTCGCCATTTAAACAAACAACTCTGGGGAGATTATTGAGTTTAAATGGATGAAATCAACCCTTTAAAGCTGTTGTATCACCCCTTTAATGTAGCTTTATCACCCCTTTAAAATCGATCATAAAATCACAGGCATCTTGATTGAGACGTAAATTTTCGGAAATAATCGCCTATAATTATCAATATTGATTACTAGATTAGATTATTGGGGTTAATTTTTTTCTATTAATTTAATTTTTCCAACAGAGCACCAATGGTACCCTAGTCAATGGCCATTTGATCAAATTTAATGCATCTATTGATTTAAATCATGGTGATTTGATTAAATTCGGTACAATCATCTATGAATTCCGTGATAATCACAATGATCAAAATAATAGTGATAATAGAACAACAACAATGAATGATAATGGAATTGAAGAGAATCAACCGACAACGTCTAAAATTAATGATAATGATGAAATTCCAAGTGATAATAAAATTCCAGAAATTGATAATACACAAAAATCGACAGATACACCACCGAATATTGTCGAAATTGCTAATGTTGAACTGCTACCAGTTGCTGAAGAATTCGAAATACCATTTGAAACGAATTCGTTAACAAATAATGATAATAATAGTGATAAAAATACGGATATTGATGATGATAATAGGGTGGTAGAATCGAAAATTGATAATATCGAACCCCCCCAATTGAATAAATCAATGGAGAATACAATGGATACAGAATTGACTTGTAGTATTTGTAGTGAATTATTTATAAAGGCTGTAACGTTAACATGTTCGCATACGTTTTGTAAATTTTGTATAAGTGAATGGCAAAAGAATCGTAAACAATGTCCAATTTGTCGACAATCGATAACAACAATTACACCAACTATTGTTCTGGATAATCTAATTGAACATGTAATTATCTTTTCTATTTGATTTTCAATAATTTCCCGCTTTAAAACAACCCCATAGTTGGCTAGAACTCTACTATTAGTGTCGTAGCTTGATTCAGACCCTATACTTGGCCAACTACAAGATACAAAGTTGTCTTCTTCAAAGAATTCTACTTTGAAATCACCCCAAATTGTGTAATTCACCTCACAGTTGGCTACAAATTTGCTGTTAGTGTCGTAGCTTGATTCAGATACTGGCAAATGTCAAATTTACTAAAATATGAAGCAATCTACGACACTGTCTGGCCAACTATGAGGTACAGAGTTTGTGTTCTTCCAACAATTCTACTTTAAAATCGCCTCACAGTTGGTTATGACTTTGGTACTAATGTCGTAGCTTGATTCAGATACTGGCAACTGTCAAATTTAGAATAATAGGAAGCAATCTACGGCACTATACGACATACAAAATTTGTAATTATCTTTTTTATTTGATTTTCAATAATTTTCCACTTTAAAACAACTCCACAGTTGGCTACAAATTTGCTATTAATGTCGTAGCTTGATTCAGACACTGTAAGGTGCCAGATTTAGTCGAATACGACACTGTGTCTGGCCAACTACAAGATACAAAGTTGTCTTCTATCAAGAATTCTACTTTGAAATCACCCCAAATTGTGTAATTCACCTCACAGTTGGCTACAACTTTGCTGTTAGTATCGTAGCTTGATTCAAATACTAAAATATGAAGCAATCTACGACACTGCCTGGCCAACTATGAGGTACACAGTTTGTATTTTTCCAACAATTCTACTTTAAAATCGCCCCAAATTGTCTAATTCACCTCACAGTTGGTTATGACATTGGTACTAATGTCGTAGCTTCATTCAGATATTGTCAAGTGTGAGATTTAGTTGACTATGAAGCAATCTACGACATTACAATTATTAAAGTTGTCGAATTTATCTGATAATCGGCTATGAATTTGGTGCATAATGTCGTAGCTTGATTCAGATATTGGCAACTGTCAAATTTAGAATAATATGAAGCAATCTACGGCACTATACGGCATACAAAATTTGTATTTATCTTTTTTATTTTGTTTTCAATAATTTAAAACAACTCCACAGTTGGCTTTAACTTTACTGTTAGTGTCGTAGCTTGATTCAGACACTGTAAGGTGCCAGATTTAGTCGAATATGAAGCAATCTACGACATTTCAACTTGTATTAAAGTTATCGAGTCATAATCGGCTATATTTCTACTAGAATCGTAGCTTGATTCGGACAAATTTAGCCAAATATGAAACAATTTACGACACTACGCAACTAAGACATTAGCCAATTATGAGGTACAAATTTTTATTCTTCGATAATTTCATTGAACCTGCAATTCTTTTCAAGTTTTATTTTAAAACAACCGCAAATTGTCTAATTTATTTCATAATTGGCTATGACTTTAGTGCTTAATGTCGTAGCTTGATTCACATACTGGCAAATGTCAAATTTACGAAAATATGAAGCAATCTACGACACTGCCTGGCCAACTATGAGGTACAAAGTTTTGTTTCTGTTTGTGTTCTTCCAACAATTCTACTTTAAAATCACCCCAAATTGTCTAATTCACCTCACAGTTGGTTATGGCATTGGCACTAATGTCGTAGCTTGATTCAGATACTGCCAGGTGTCAGATTTAGTTGAATATGAAGCAATCTACGACATTACAACTATTAAAGTTGTCGAATTTATCTCATAATCGGCTGTGAATTTGGTGCTTAATGTCGTAGATTGATTCAGATATTGGCAACTGTCAAATTTAGAATAATATGAAGTAATCTACGGCACTATACCTGGGCAACTACGACATACAAAATTTGTAATTATCTTTTTTATTTGATTTTCAATAATTTTCCACTTGAAAACAACTCCACAGTTGGCTACAAATTTGCTGCTAGTGTCGTAGCTTGATTCAGACACTGTAAGGTGCCAGATTTAGTCGAATATGAAGCAATCTACGACATTACAACTTGTATTAAAGTTATCGAGTCATAATCGGCTATGATATTTCTACTAGAATCGTAGCTTGATTCGGACAAATTTAGCCAAATATGAAGCAATTTACGACACTACGTAACTAAGACATTAGCCAATTATGAGCTACAAATATTTATTCTTCGATAATTTCATTGAACATGCAATTATTTTCAAGAATTTTATTTTAAAACAACCGTAAGTTGTCTAATTTACCTCATAATTGGCTATGATTTTGGTACTAATGTCGTAGCTTGATTCAAATACTGGAATGTGTCGGATTTAATAAAATATGAAGCAATCTACGACATTATAACTATCAAACTTATTGAATATATCTCACAATCGGCTATAACTTTTGTACTAGTATCGTAGCTTGATTCAAACAAATTTAGCCAAATATGAAGCAATCTAGGACACTACGTAACCAAGACATTAGCCACCTACGAAGTACAAGTTTTGTATTTTTTCAATTTTTATTCTTCGAGAATTCATTTATTTTAAAGAATTTTATTGTAAATTGTCTAATTTACCTCATAATTGGCTGTGATTTTGGTGGATAATGTCGTAGCTTGATTCAGATACTAACAATTGTCAAATTTACTAAAATATGAAGCAATCTACGACACTGGCTGTCCAACTATGAGGTACAAAATTTGTCTTCTTTCAACAATTCTACTTTAAAATTGTCCCACAGTTGGTTATGACTTTGTTATTAATGTCGTAGCTTGATTCAGATACTGTCAGATGCCAGATTTAGTCGAATATGAAGCAATCTACGACATTACAACTATCAAACTTATCGAATTTATCTCATAATCAGCTATAACTTTTGTACTAGTATCGTAGCTTGATTCAGACAAATTTTGTCAAATATGAAGCAATCTAGGACATTACGTAACCGAGACATTAGCCAACTACGGGGCACAAATTTTGTATTTTCGCAATTTTTATTCTTCAAGAATTTTATTTCAAAACAACCGTAAATTGTCTAATTTACCTCATAATTGATGTATAATGTCGTAGCTTGATTCAGATACTGGCAAATGTCAAATTGTGTAAAATATGAAGCAATCTACGACACAAAGTTTGTCTTCTTCCAACCATTCTAATTTAAAATCACCCCACATTTGGTTATGATTTTGGTACTAATGTCGTAGCTTGATTCAAATACTGTCAAATCAGTATGGGGCAATTTACGACATTACGTAACTACCAAAATTGTCTAATTTGTCTGACAATTGGCTATAACTTTGGCACTAGTGTTGTAGCTTGATTCAGACACTACTAACTGTTCAAATTAATCGAATATGAAACAATCTACGACACTATTCATGTAATTTATAGCCAAATTTTCTATTGTTTCAATATTTTTATAGATTATAACAAAACGTCCACAAGACGAACGTGAATCACGTGAACAACAAATCAAATTCCGTGAAGAGAAATTATCGGAAGCCGGTCCAAGTAATAATCAACGAAAACGTCGTCGAAATCATACAAATCGAACAAATGAACGACGATCACAACGACCACGTCGCAATAATCAAACAGATGGACCTGTAGCAACATCATCATCAACAATAACAACATCAAATGGTACCGTTATCCATAATCATATCATTCATATTGTATCAGATGATGATGGTGATTATGATGATGATGATGATGATGATGATAATGATGAATCATTATTGGATACATTCGATGATTTTTTATATGGTGATAGTAATGATGATGATGATTTTGATGACGACGATGATGATGATTTCGATGGTACTTATACAGGATTACCAGGTCATTATTATGGTGGTTATGGTCGTTGTTATATTTGTGGTGATCATGGACATTGGGCTAATGGTTGTCCGTTAAAACGGCGATATTAAACAAAAAAAAATCGATTTAAAGGGGAAATTCTCTGTTTGTACATGCCGTAATACAAGCATCATAGTATAAGGCCTGCTTTATTTCGTATGAAAACGTTTATTTGGGGCGCTATATCTAGCCATATGTTTTGATAGTTATAGGTTAGAATTAATTTTTTTTCTATTAAATTCGATTAAAAAATCTGATTATTTGATTGATTCTTTACAATAATTGATTAACGTTCAGTTGGGGGCTCCTCCCAGGGCCGCGGGCCGCGCACTTGCTCCCAATTATCGATATCCAAATCCTTAATTTTCTCATATTCGGTCTCCAACGTGACATCTTTCGATTTCTTCATCGGTATGCCCATCTTCTCCAAATCGCTGCGTTTCACCTGCGACGTCGCACTGAATTGATAGCGCAATTTCGAGAACTCCTGTAAACCGAACGAACCGCCCAAAACGACAATGAAGAACGGCAGACCGTATTTAACGGAGCGCCGTCGGAGCAATTTCTCCAAATTTTGCCAAAATCCCGACATTGTAACCGGCGATTTTGAGGTTATGTCCACTCCAAAAAATTTGAGGTTATCTCCAATTACGCAACAATCTATCTCATATTTTCGCAGAAATAACACGAATTACCGCAAATTTCACACAAATCAAACCAAATAATTGACAATCAATCAATTAATTGAATTAATTGAAAAATAAATAAATTGATCGATTGGCATCGGGTCGGATAGATGTCGCCACAGTCATCTGTCATTTGATACGTGGCTACTCTGATGTAGTGTTAATTAATAATATTTTCTAATTAATCAAATTCGATTCGATAATACGAGAATTCCAATAAAATTCGTTATTTTTTAATAATAATCTGTGATATGAAGTGAATTCTATTATAAAATCTCCATCCAAAATCTAAACTATTATTATTATTATTATTATTGCAAGAAATTCGAATATGGCTTTAAAGAAAGTTAAAGGCAATATCGAACGAATGTTCGATAAGAATCTAACGGATCTAGTGCGCGGAATTCGCAACAACAAAGAGAATGAGGTTAATTCATTGATAAACAAAATTGAGGTTATGTCATTTGATTCATTCGAATTTCCAGGCCAAATATATTTCCCAATGTATGGAGGACATAAAACAGGAATTAAAACAAGATAATTTAGCCGTAAAGAGCAATGCAATCGCTAAATTAACCTACGTTAGTATCGATACGATTCAACAACAAAGTTGGCTAATTTTCATTTGTTTATTCTATTTGTAGCTCCAAATGTTAGGTTATGATATCTCATGGGCCGGTTTTAATATCATCGAGGTGATGAGTTCGAGTAAATTCACGTTGAAACGAATCGGCTATCTGGCCGCCAGTCAATCATTCCATTCGGACTCGGAGGTGGTTCGATTTTACGCTTGTCTTAGCGCATTATAATTGTCTAATTGTAGCTCTTGATGTTAACCACAAATATGATCCGGAAAGAATTGAATTCACAGAATCAATACGAAGCCGGTTTGGCTTTAACATCATTAAGTTGCTATATTAGTACCGATTTAGCTAGAGATCTATCTAACGATATCTTAACTTTGGTTAGTTCGATTGAGGTTATGTCGACAGGAAAATTAACCGTAATTACCGTTACAGTTGAGTTCGACTAAACCGTATATCCGTAAGAAGGCCGTCTTGATGATGTATAAGGTTTTCTTGAAGTATCCGGAGGCGTTGCGGCCGGCCTTTCCGCGACTCAAAGAGAAACTCGAGGATCCCGATCCGGGTGCGTTTGTCGTTGATTGACTCTCCAATCGTATCAATTTTTAGTGTTGTAGGCGTCCAATCGGCTGCTGTTAATGTCGTCTGTGAATTGGCCCGAAAGAATCCCAAGAATTATTTGAGTCTGGCGCCGGTCTTCTTCAAATTGATGACGACCAGCACCAATAATTGGATGTTGATTAAAATCATTAAATTAGTAAGTTTTACAGATTATTTGAATTATTTTCGGGAAAATTAAAGAAGTTTTCTTGTTTTGCAATATACCAGCCGGGAGTTGGCCGTAAATTGAGCCAACCAATAATCAATATCGTTATCAGGTATTGATAATTAATTGTTAATTCGATTTGTTGTAGTTTGGCGCATTGACACCCCTAGAACCTAGGCTAGGCAAAAAATTAATCGAACCGTTAACCAATTTGATTCACAGGTAGGTGCTTGTAATTTTATTCGATTCAATTTCTATCAATTAAATCGAAAATTACACTACCAATCGTATAATTTTTCAATTCCAGTACATCAGCAATGAGTCTACTTTATGAATGTATAAATACAGTAATTGCTGTATTGATAAGCATATCGGAGGGTATGCCAAATCATGCGGCAAGAATTCAATTGTGCGTACAGAAATTGCGGATTTTAATCGAAGATTCCGACCAGAATTGTAAGTAAACCTCTATTGTGGCCTGTACGTTAGTTACATAGGTCGTAGATTGGTTCCTATTTGATTTATGATTAAAAAATGTAGTATCTAGTCACCTATGATTTAATGATTCGGTTATAGAGAAAAACATAGTAGGCTTGGTAAAATGACATTATGATTGAGGTTATATTTGAATATTTTACATGTTTTTTCAGTAATTTCAGTAAATTTACATGAAAAAAATTGAATTTAATTGATTTACATTCGATTAATTATCAATTTCTTGTGTTTTAATTAAATAAATCCGAAAAATATTTATTTATATGTTGATAACAATTGAATTGACAGTTGTTTCTAAGCCTCCTATGTTTTGTTAGTTTCTTTCAAAGGAAATTAAAATTTTTAAATACGCGAAATATTGAAAATCGCCTGAAAGAAACATCATTTTCAGCTGAAGCCTCAAAGATAATTTCTTTGGATAGAATTGCATTAAAAATACGTAATTTGGAGTGTTTGAATTTAAAATTTCAATCGTCTAGTAGCCATAGTTTCAAACATATGAATTTTTTAATGAAATTACAATTATTTGGGGGTTGATGAAATAACGACAATATCTCTAGGGGTAGTTTAGGTGGAACAACTATAGTAAAGTAAATTTCAGCAATTCTAGGCTATAGTGTCGTAGATTGGTTCACATTCCCCTAAATTTGCAGATGTATGAATCAATCTACGATTACCCAAGAAAAATGTCTAGTATCTAGTCGGCTATGATTTAATGATTCGGTTATAGAGAAAAACATAGTAGGCTTAGCAAAATGACATTATTATAATTGAGGTTATATTTGAATATTTTCCATGGTTTTTTTAGCAATTTCAGCAATTTTTACATGAAAAAAATTGAATTTAATTGATTTCAATTTAATTAACCATCAATTTCTTGTGTTTTTATCAAAATAAATTCAAAAAATATTTATTTATAGTGACAATTGAATTGACAGTTGTTCAATTAAGCCTCCTGTGTTTTGTTAGTTTGTTTCAGGGGAAAACCCGAAAATTTTCAATAACTGAAAAATTATTATATCGATATCTAGATGTTAATATAAATGAATCTAATGGGGTAAAACTACCCGATGTTGTTTAAAATAAGTGAAATATTATTGAAAATCGCCTGAAAGAAACATTAATTTCAACTGAAACCTGAAATAGAATTTAATTCGATAATTTTCAACTGAAAGTGTGTAATTTGGGGTGTTTCCGTTTAAAATTCCAATCATCTAGTAGCAATAGTTTCAAACATATGAATTTTTTAATGAAACTACCACAAATTCTAATTGGGGTTGATGAAACAATGACAGTATCTCTAGGGGTAGTTTAGATGGAACAACGATAGTAAAGTAAATGCCAGTGTCGTAGATTGGTTCACATTCCCCTAAATTTGCAGATGTATGAATCGATCTACGATTACCTAAGACAAGCATCTAGACGCCTATGATTTAACAATTCGGTTATAGAGGAAAACATAGAAGGCTTAACATGACATTATTATAATTAAGGTTATATTTGATTATTTTTCATGTTTTTTTTTCAGCAATTTCAGCAATTTTTACATGAAAAAATTGAATTTAGTTGATTTAAATTTAATTAATTATCAATTTTTTTATGTTTTACATCAAATAAATCCAAAAAATATTTATTTAAATGGTAATAACAATTGAATTGACAGTTGTTTCTAAGCCTCCTATGTTTTGTTAGTTTTTTTCAGGGGAAATGCTGAAAATTTTAAATAACTGAAAAATTACCAATATCGGAGATATTGTGTTGTTGAAAATAAGCGAAATATTGAACATCGCTTGAGATAAACATTAATTTCAGCTGAAACCTGAAATAGAATTTAATTCAATAATACTCAACTGAAAGTATGTAATTTGGGGTGTTTCCGTTTAAAATTTCAATTGTCTAATAGCATTAGTTTCAAACATATGATTTTTTTAATGAAACACTACACACTTCTATTGTACCCCCATAAACTTGGGGTTGATGAAATAACGACCAAATTTCTAGGGGTAGTTTTTTCCCTAAATTTGCAAGTGTATGAATCAATCTACGATTACCTAAGAAAAGTATCTAGACGCCTATGATTTAACAATTCGGTTATAGAGAAAAACATAGAAGGCTTAGCAAAATGACATTATTATAATTGAGGTTATATTTGAATATTTTTCATGGTTTTTCAGCAATTTCAGTAACTTTTACATGAAACAAATTGAGTTTAATTGATTTCAATTTAATTAACCATCAATTTCTTGTGTTTTTATCAAAATAAATCCAAAAAATATTTATTTAAATCTAGTCGGCTATGATTTAATGATTCGATTATAGAGAAAAACATAGAAGGCTTAGCAAAATGACATTATTATAACTGAGGTTATATTTGAATATTTTTCATGTTTTTTCAGCAATTTCAGCAATTTTTACATTAAAAAAATTGAATTTAATTCATTTAAATTTAATCAACTATCAATTTTTTGTGTTTTACATCAAATAAATCCAAAAGATATCTATTTATATGTTAATAATTAATAACAATTGAATTGACAGTTGTTTCTAAGTCTCCTACGTTACAATAGTAAAGTAAATCTAGGCTATAATGTCGTAGATTGGTTCATATTCCACTAAATTTATTAAGTGTATGAAACAATCTACGATTGATTATAGAAAATTAATTAAATTGTGTAATTCCAGTGAAATATTTGGGTTTATTGGCAATGTCGAAGATTTTAAAGACACATCCGAAAAGCGTACAAGCTCATAAAGATTTAATTCTACAATGTTTAGAAGACAAAGACGAATCGATACGTTTACGAGCTCTTGATTTATTATACGGTATGGTATCGAAGAAGAATCTAATGGAAATTGTTAAGAAATTAATGCTACATATGGATAAAGCTGAAGGTACAATTTATCGTGATGAATTATTGAATAAAATCATTTTGATTTGTTCGCAAAATAATTACCAATTTATAACGAATTTCGAATGGTATATTACTGTATTAATAGAATTAGGCCAAATGGAATTTAATACAAAACAAGGTTTAATTATTTGCCAACAATTAATGGATGTTTGTATTCGTGTACAAGCTATACGGAAATTTGCTATAAACGAAATGGCACAAATATTACACGTTTATAGCCAACAAATCCAACAACAACAACAATTTATAATAATGCAAGACGTGTTATATTCAGCCGTTTGGTTATCTGGGGAATTTGCAAATGAATTAGAAAATCCATTGGAAACATTAAAAGCGATATTGAATTATAAAACTTTACCGCAACATATTGAAGCCTGTTTCATTCACAATATTTTGAAATTATTCGCTTTTATTATCAAACAATACGAATTAGAGAGGCGTTATCACGACATTCTAGATTTATGTCAATTAATTGAAATGAAATTAAATGATAGTCTAAAGAGTGGCGAATTAGAAGTACAAGAACGTTCAAGTACGTCGTTGATTATTATTCAAATCGTACGTGAACAAATCGAAAGATTAGAACAACAACAAACGCCATTAATTGATAATAACGACCTAATTATCGATCCATTAGATGAGAATAATGAACAATTGAATAAGAAACAAACGAATTGTGTGATTGCTGATGAATTGTTGAGTTTATTCGATGGTGAATTGAATCCGGTCGCTCCAAAGGCACAAAAGAAAGTACCAATCCCCGAAGGGTACGTCCAATTTTCTAAATTTCTCTATCAAGTCGTAGATTTGTTCATATTCCACTAAATTTGTCGATACGCTTGATAGACGCAAAGTAGGCGTTGAAATTAGAACGTATTTCGTAGATCTAATTTCAACGCTTAATCCTCGATAATAATCGTTGATTTTATTGAATTTAGGCTCGATTTGGATGCTTGGATCAACGAACCGTTACCGGATAGTGATTCGGATGAAAGTAATGAGGAAATTAGTGAGAATTTATTTATTAAATCGGATTCAATTGGACGTAATCAACGAGTCGAATTGACCGAAGAAGAATTACAAAAATCCCGTGACGCCCGTAAATTTGAACAACAAAACAATCCGCACTATTTGAAATCAACAATTAATGAACAATCTAATGATAATTACGAAAATATACCGATAGCTGAATTAACAAAAGACATACCACCATTGAAAGTGATTGGTCAGAAACGATCCGATCAATATTTAAATATGGCTTTAAATAAGAAAAAAACGAAAAAGAAGAACAAGAAGAAGAAGCGTAAATCAGATAGGTTTGTTTATTTTGAAAAAAAAAAAAATCGACAACACTGGGATTCGAACCGCAATCCCCAATCATTGGGTTTGTTCCGAAAGGACCGAGGTTCGAATCTCGCAATTTACACCATCTTTTTTTTAACAATCCAGCATGATTATCGTAGATTGACTCATATATTCGATCAAATTTCGTGTTTTTTGTAGTTCTTCCGATGATAATATGGCGGATGTTCCGGTAGTTGAGGTGAAACGCGATTTGGAACTACCGGAGGGTGCAACTCTATCCGATTCGGATTCGAGTCATGATCCCCAAGATGATCCCCATCGTGCTTTAAATATCGACTTAGATTTGTAATTTTCTGCTAGTCAATTGTTTTAATTCAATTGTTAATTGGTTGAATTAAATTCTAGACCGCCTGTATATGATGGTAGTGGAAAATCTCAAGAAAAATCCAAGGGCAATCGCAAAAAAACCGATGATAAGAATAAAAAACACGATAAGAAATTAATTAATGATATCGATAGTGGTAATAAAATTAAGAAAATTAAAAAGAAATCCGAGAGCAAACATGATAAAGACAAAGATAAACAAAGTGGTGATAATAATAAGAAAAAGAAGAAGAAAGAGAAGAAAACGAAGAAAAACAAAGATAGAGATATTGAGAATAACAAAAGAGAGAAAAAGACAAAGAAATCAGCAGGCTATGAAGAGGCGCTAGGCATTTCAACACCCAGTAAAGAATTTCAGTGATTGTTTTCTCAATTGTTTTCATCATCATCCATGGCCCACTTTAATTTTTCTATAATCGTATCAATACTCTCCATTTTGTTTGGTTTCTTGTTCAAATCTCTTCGATACCTTGATTTATAATCATCGAATTTATGTAATCCCCATTATGATAATAATTAATTAATTAAACAAATAAAAAGGAGAGATAAATAAAGATCATTTATTTATAAAATGTTTCAATTTTATAACCTTTTATTTAAAATTGATCCACATAGAAACAATTACACAATAATCGATCTTAACACATAAATTAGTGATTGATAAAATAGAAACAAAAATCGAGGTGTATGGGCTGCTTTAATCGTTTATTTGTGTTTTATTTCCATAGTTTGCTGGATTTAGACGTTATGCAATTGTTAATCTAGAGTGGACAAACGAAGGTCTTCGTGGAATTGTTTCGTCTACAGTCTAGACAATTTGTCGAATATTCCCGTTTTTCTCCCTTATCAAATTTCTAAATTCGGTACAGCATCTGTTATCACCACCATTGATAACCTCAATCGTCAAATTTCATTCGGTTAGTGATAGAGATGGGTGTGGTTGTTTGTCACCAGACCACCGCCCGATTGGTTGCCGATTAGAAACAGGTGAATGTCGGAGGCGTGACTTGCGCTAATCCTATGCGTATGTGATGTTTTTTTACAATTTTGTTCACACGGCCAACTTTGATAGTTTCAATATTAATTAATTAATTGATAATTGACGACAAATATGTTTTTTTTTCACTCCGATTTTGTCGAAAAGTTATCAAAAATGTTTCCAGTTTATTGCCTACAGGCGGATATTCATGTCAGACAAAACAATTTTTGACATTTTATCAATTGTTTTATCATTTGTTATTATTATTATTATTGTTACACTAATTACAACGATTTTTAATTTATTTTTAATTTGTTGATTGTCGAAAACAAATTCGATAGACAGCGATTTTATTTTAGATTTTGATTAATCTGTGTGTCTATGACTTAATTTTCTTAGAATTAAACCAAATAAATAATCAACAAATTTCATTAATTACTTGTTAAAATAAACAATAATATTTGTTGATCGGCTATCTTTTTTTAATTTTTATTTTCATCGTTTTTGAAGTTTTCCAATTAATCAACACGAAGATTAATTGATGTTCTTCATCAATGTTAAAGTAGTAAAAATACAGGGTGTTCCAATTAAATTCGAGCACGTACGGCGTAACTTACACCATATTGAAATATTTGACAATTGCCGGTTATAACCGATCATAGCCTGCTTTATTTCGGTTGTATTTACGAACCAATCTACGACACTACCGATTACCGATCTATTGATTTGAATGGAACACACTGTATATGAGTGATAAATTGATAAATCACAGCCAACTGATGATGACGTGAACGTTGATTGTACGTACGTCTTTGAAAAATAACGAAAATATTGCATTTCTTGTTAATTTTTTTATGCCTAAGAAATATAAACAAATGAAATACGTCAACAATTGAATTTACAAATATTTTCTAAC